>APFE030605135.1:239266-308673 GCA_000404065.3 Pinus taeda
AAGTAGTTGAAAAATTGTCAGAAACCATGTCGAAGATGCCTTCTAAATACACTGATCCTAGGAATCCAGTAGTGACCATACAAATTAATGTCATAGACCATACAAATTAATGTCATATCTTTACCAAACACTCTTGTCGACCTAGGTGCAAAAATAAATGTCATGATTGTGGATATTATGTAAAATATACAGTTATAAATCTTGAGGTCAACCCAAACACTATTGGAGTTAGCAAACAAATCTATCCTTAAACCCGCAGGAAGCTTCGATGAAATAACAGTCGTATTAGCTTCACCCGAATATCTTGTAGACTTCTTTGTGATCCATCCAAAATAGTCCAAACCTGGACACCTAGTAGTACTGGGCCAACCTTGGCTAACCACTTTCGATGCCTTTATTGGATGCCAGACTGGACAGATGAAAATTTCCAACGGACGTCAAAACCAAAAAAATAATTTATTTCCTCTTGCCGAGCCTGCTACAAAAATACCCTTATGGATAGAGAACTCATATGGAGAGGAGGAATGTACTGAACCATTGTTAACAATTGAATAGTCTAAAGGTCTTCAAGAACAAACCAAAGATAAAGTTTTGAACTTGTTCTAAATGGGATGAATTGATTTTCCACAATGTGAAGTCTATACGGATGACTTCAAAATATATGGGGAATATTTCCAACAAGCTTTAGAAAACCTAGAGAAAGTTTTAATCAGATATTGAGAGACCAACCTTTCCCTTAGAAATGAAAAATCTAGAATGATGCTTACAGAGGGTGTTGTGCCAGGCCACCATATTTCTGGGACTAGGATAAGAGTAGATCCTGTTAAGATCAAAATAATCGCCCAGATCGAAACTCCCTGCTCTAAAAAAGAAGTTAGAAGCTTTCTAGGGCATGTTGAATATTACAGAAGATTTATTCAAAATTTTACAACTATAGTATCCCCTATGTTCAAACTTTTAACCAAAGACGTAGAATTCCAGTGGGATTCTCAGTGTCAAATTTCCCTTGAAACTCTTAAACAAAAACTGCCAACTTCTCCAGTTCTAAGAGGATCAAATTGGGCCCTCCCTTTTCACATTTGTACTGATGCCTCAGAGACAATATAGGGGGCTATTTTAGGCGAAAGAGAGAATCAAATTCCCTATGTCATTTGTTTTTTTAGGAAAAAATATCTCTCCTATAGAAATAAATTACATGGACAATGAAAAAGAATTATTATCAGTAGTTCATGCCATTAATAAATTTAGACATTATATAATTGGGTATGGAGTTTTTTTACACATAGACCATTCAGCTATTAGATTTCTAATGAATAAATGAGTCACCAATTCCTATGTTACTAGATGGTTGTTACTACTGTAAGAATTTAATGTTACCATAACTAACAAACCAGGAAAATATAATCTTGTCACTGATTTTATGTCTAGAATTGTCCACACAAGTGATAGTGCACTAGTTACTGATGGTTTTTCTGGATGAAAATTTATTTGCTATTTCTACTTGTACTCGGTATGCAGATGTATCTAATTACTTGGTTAAAGGAAATTTGCCACAAAAACTATCTTCAAGGGAAAAATAGAGAATCATACAACTTAGTGCTAATTATATGTGGCATGAGGATTGTTTATACCGTACTGGACTAGATCTACTGATCAGAAGATGTGTACAAGAACATGAGATGCAAGACCTTATAAAATATTTCCATAATGAGCCATGTGGTGGATATTTATCCAACAAAAGAACTGCATATAAAGTGTTACACTCTAGGTATTATTGGCCCAACTTTTTCAAGGACATAAAGAAATATGTGGCCAACTGCGATGATTATCAAAGGATGGGGAAACCTATCCCAGTAGATGAAATGCCTCTTCAAGCATAGGCAGCCATCAAAACTTTTGATAAATAGGCATTAAATTTTGCAAGACCAATTTCTCCTATGTCCAAAAAGAAGAAATATATTTTTGTATGTACAGATTATGTAACCAAATGGGTAGAGGCTAAATCAATATATTCTGCTAATGAACAATTCGTTGTTGAATTTTTATTTTAAGAGATATCTACCCATTTTGGTGTGCCAAGGGAAATAGTAATTGTTCAAGGCACTCAGTTCACTTCCAAATTGGTTAAAGCTATTATAGAGCAGTATAAAATCAAACATCATAAATCTTCACCTTAACACTCCTAGGCGAATGTATAGGTAGAGTCTAACAATAAAGTAATTGAGGCCATTCTCACCAAGAAATTATAAATGCATCATAAAGATTGGGCTGATAGATTATCAGAAGATTTGTGGGGATATAGGACAACGTGGAGAAACATAAAAAGACATTCTCCATATGATTTTGTTTACGGAAAATAGGTTTTTCTTCCTATATAATTCCAAGTTAAAACCTTCAAAACTATCATGCAACTAGGAATGGATTTAGATGAGGCACAAAAACAAAGGCTAATGGAATTGAACACATTGGATGAGATTAGACAAGATGATATTCAAAGGAAGATGATTGTTCATGATTAGAGAACCAAATGACATGATAAGTTTATTAGAAAGAAACATTTTCAACTAGGTGACCGAGCTCTGTTGTATGACAAGAGATTTAAGGATTTCATAGGGAAATTGACAATATGGTGGCTTGGACCTTATGAGGTAGATACATTCTATGATAATGGATCAATCAAGATAAAAAAATGTTGATGCAGATCAAACTTCCTTTGTCATGAATGGACATTGATTGCAAGTTTATCATAAGTCGGTGTCTAAAGAGGATTTCACCAAACATGTTCTTCAAAATCTTGAAATTCAGTTGGATAGAAAGGGGACTTCTCCTCTTATTGATCCACCCACCACTGTAATTTTTATTGTATAATTTAATTTAAATTTATTCATATATGTATATAGGTGTGTTGTTGGATAATGATTTTGGTATTACTAAATGTTCTTCCTTCCCTGTAGATAGACAATAAAGAAGGACATTTACTAGGTGTAAGTTTATTATTTCAACCAACCCTGCTAAATTATATATGGAAAAGGAACCTATGGAGATTTCTTTAAGTTTTTCACACTCGTTAAAATTGAAAACATCGGCGAGCATGAACTAGCTCGGGCTCAAGAAAAATCCATGGGTAAGTGAAATGGATTTTTCTTTAAGTTTTCCATACTCTTTAAAATTGAAAATGCTAGTGAGCACGAACTAGCCCGAGCTTGAGAAAAATACATGCATAAGTGAAATGGAGTTTTCTTTAAGTTTTTTAGACTCCTAAAAATTGAACATACTGGTGAGAATTAACTGATATGGGCTCGAGAAAAATACACAAAAGAGCAATAGTTAGGCTTATTTGTTAATAAAATGGAAGTGGCAATGGAAGTAGTGGTTAGTTTGGTTCCAAAAAGAGGAGGTTGTCCAACTACTGAATACCTTCTTGTTACAGAGCTTGGAGCTCAATCATTGAATTCTTTTGCCTCATTTTCTGAAACTTCCATTGCAATTTCAAAGTTCATGTACCAGTGTGTTGTTTGTAGTTTTTTCAGTGTAATATTTCCAGCAGAAAAAAATTAAAAAACAACATTAGTAATCACTAGCACCTACTCCATATTGACCCTTAGAACATACTAAGCTACAAGGAGAAGCCTATAGGATTCCAATTTGAAGGCTATGCATCCGGAATATCTTATTAAAATTTCATCCAACAGTGAAGAAAATATCCTTGTATTCATTTGGTGTTGGAAGGAAGTCTCCTATGTTCATACGGTACTAGAAAGCAGTTTCCTATATTAATCTGGTACTAAAAAATGCGTTCTTGTGTTAATTTGGTAATGTAGGTATGAGGTTAGTATTTTTTTTTTTGCTATTAAGATTCATATTAATCATGTGATGAATATATAATTACCCTCATAAAGTTTTATTATAATTAGTTGGTAAGCGTCTTTCCTAATCCTAAAGTACTCACCTTTATTCCCCCATTTTCTAAAAAAAATCTTTTTTTTCAATATAATGGGGTAATCATGGATGTGATTGGGAGAATGCCAATCATAATTCGAGAAAATTTATCATATTTTGAATATCTTAAGATAGAGATTCTACCTTTGTGGGTTGTTTAAAAAATAATTTTACCACCACCCCATAACCATAAACTGAATGACTATGATGAATGATCAACGAAACCATTACATTGGTTGTCTCATACCGATGTATTGGTCCAATCAACCACGTTCTCTCCATTGCGTCTAACCTGCACTTGAATGAAATCTGACATCATTAATGGGGATGAAAATCTAAATAAGACCTGCATACGACTTATTGCCATCATCCTATATACACTCACCTTGTAATTATGGAAACCATTTGACCATTACCATCTACTCTCAAATTATAAATGCTCTTTTGGATGGCTTCGCCATCTAGATGAGCATCATTTCTCTCTTGCATACCATTCGACCTACATTCCACTCATCCATCTAGCACTATCTTCATTGAACTGTTTCCATAACTCAACTTCTGGCACTCTATTATTTCTGGTACTCTGCTACTTCCGGTACTCAACCCTTTCTGAGCTTTATCCCTAGAAATTTTCCAAGGCCTATTGTTAAAGCCGACATGGGGGTAGATTGACATGAACCAGTGTTTCATTTTTATCAAGAAATAGAGGAATATCATTTGTGCAAAGAAAAATTCGAGCAAGCTGGTTGGATTCTATTCCTGGAGAAGATTAAGGGATACCATGAGGGTGTTTATGATGCCTTCACTCAAATTTATGATTGTGAATATGTTCATTTAGGAGGTTTGTAATTAGATATTATAGAAGCTACTATAGAGGAAGCTACAATATTCCTGGTTGTAGGGGAGAAATACTTCAAGGGTGTAAATATTAACAAAGAGATCTGTTGAATGTTCTTGGAACCCAGACACTTGAACCCTGACTGGTCTAAAGGTATTCCTAGCAACTGGATCAAAGAGGAATATAGGCTAATTATTAACAGCTTGCAGATATTTTTAGCATGTGAAGGAAGGTATGTAGTCACTTTTCTTTATCATTTTATACTTTTGTTACATTTTGAAGGGGGAAAATAGATAAACTTTCCTTATTTCCTTTGGATGCGTTTGAACAAGATGGTAAGAGGTGTTAAATCAATTTCCAAACAGTTTGAGACCAACATTTATTATCATGAATTGATAAAAAATTCATTTACTCATGAGATAAGGAAGCAAGGTAGCAATTGGAAAAAGTTACTCAGACAAATTTGTTCTCCAAAAGGCAGTTCCAAATCCATAGAAGGGAACATGCCAATGGATAGTAATAAGGATTTAGACAGTAGGCAAGAGAGTAGTAAGAAGAAATAGAAAAAGTCAAGAAATAAAGAAGACATTGCTGGCCCTACTTCACGAAAATCCATGAATCAATTAGACAAGTGTAAAAAGATAGAGGAAGAGGAATCTCCTACACCAACAAGGCAATCAATAAAAGGTAAAATCCCTTCTCTTGATTCAACAACTCAAAGTAAATCCTCAAAGGGTGAAAAGAAGAAAAGGAAGCAAGCCAACAGTGATGGAGGAGAACTCATAGGTACTCTTTCATAGGTAGTTGTTGACTTTCCTCAAGAGGACACTCCTGAGCCAAGGGTTAAAAATATGAAAAAGCCTATGAAAAGTGAGAAGGGTGACATAGGACAAACTAATAAAAGAAAGGAGAAACATGCACAAAAGGGAGAGATCTCAAAGTCCATGTCACAGACCAAAATGAATAAGAGGAGGTTGTTTCAACACCCTATCCTCACTCCTGACAACAAATCTGGTGAGTCTTCAATGCCTAGACGACGAACTAATAGGAGCATGTCACATCAGATAATGGCCACTCATACTATCTCTTCTAGAAAATCCAATGTATGTCTCTGCTTCACCTGAAAAGGAACATGCATAGGTTGAAACACTTAGTGAAACAAAGGAATTAGTTACAAAAACCTTGAAATAATTGAGGAAAGAAGTTAAGGCTAGTGAAAAAGAAATTGAGGCTAGTAAACAAACCACTAAGCATGCAATAGTTGAAATTGCTAGTTTTCTAACTAGTGATCAGATGACAATTGAGAAACTTTAGATGGAAAATGAAAAACTAAAGGGAAACGTGAAAGAGTATAAGTTGTTGGACATGTACATTAAGAAATAAAATGAGCAATTAAAGGAGAATAGCTAGAAGTTACAAGATGAGTAAGATGAGGTCTCCACTAAGATCAAGAAGTTTCTTCACCTCATACATTACACCAGGGTTATTAAAATGGAACTCAAAGAAGAAGCTTTAGGTGTGAATATATTAGATCTAAATAGCTGATTTTCAGGCAAGTTGAAAGAAGACTCCATTTTGAAATTTTGAGGAATGGTTCAATACTTTTTGCATAAGGACATGCAATGAATTAAGCATGGGGGAATGTTGAGTCTCATTTTTTATACCTTGCATGCCCCATATTGTCCTCTATTTTTGACCAAATTTACCTCGAAACTTACTCACCACTTTTTTTTCCAAAGGAAAAATTGTAATCTTTCATTATGTGGAAAGATTACCTATAGTAGATGCCCAAGGCATATGCATGTCTGTTGGCCCATGGCCATTTCAAAATACATCAATAAATTTGTTAGCGAAATCCATTCACTGTGAATTGTTCAGTAAAGTTAACCTGTACATAATATCCTCGCAGAGGTATTCATTCTGTTGTGCCATATATCATCAAAAAAATATACATAGGTTTTTGAGAAAAACTAGAAAATCAAAACAACAAAAAATTAGGGCCTTTCCACCCTATGATATTCATGATCTATATAGGGGTGGTGATGGTATTGGTAATGTTCAGATCCCATCTGTTCCGTGATCATCCACAAGCCTCGGGGTAGTAGTGTGGCCTCCTTGGAAATCCTGTTAGCACCTTTGTTATAATCCCTGTATATATGGTGACAACAAATTGAGTTAGAAGTTGATTTGTAGGTGATGACTTCATCAAAAATATTTTGAAGTGAAATAACATGACAATGACTTTTGTTGTTCAACTAGTTGATAATGATTTTTGAATCCCTGAGAATTTGAATGGTAGTGCAATCATGAGCTAAAGCAAGGTGCAGCAGATGTCTAAGGGTAATTAGCTTAGCATAATTGTTTGTCCCCTCCCCCAATCCAATTTGAACTTTGAAAAAGTGTTTTTTAGAAATATATAGGATGAATCCCCCTCCACATCCATGGCTTTGGGCTGCACCGTTGAAGAAAGCCCATGGCCAGGATTTGTCAATCGGGCTAGGGGAGGTAGTTCGACGGATGTGGGATTTTTCAAATTTTGGAATGTCCTTGTAGACTACCACAACCTTGGCTATGATAAGAGGCCATCGAGTAGTTTCTTCATTAAAAATGACGTGGTTATGGGTGAGCCATATAGTCTAGCAGAGGATGAGGGGAAGATGTTGTTTTTTTGATCCTTGGTGCACTGAAAACCAAGTGGTCCAAGCTTGAAGAATTGAGGTGTTCTTGCCATGTATCCTGAATGGAGAGTAGTTGAGTAATGGTTTGCCAGAGTTGGACAACATCAGGACAGAGTAGGAACAGATGCTCATTTGATTCAGAGTCTTGTTTGCACAAGACACACCAATTCGGACCATATATAGATCTGTGCAAGAGGGAGTCTCTTGTGGGGGTTTTATTATTGAGGACACTCTACATGAATATTCGGGTCCATGGGGATGTTTTCAGCTTCCAAATCTGTTGCCACCATTCTTTTGTAATCTCTGGTTTGCAATCCGAGAGAAGGGAGATATAACCAAGTTTTGGGGTATATTTACCATGCTCAGCTGGTGTCCATACAAGTCCATCCGGGCCATCTTTTATACGCACATGAGCCTCAGTCAAAGAATTTAGGTATCCTTCCCAGATCTATTGCCACTGTAGAGGAATACCCACATCTTGAGCAGACCTCCATTTCTGTTTGAAGATAGTATTGTGTTCATGATCATCAATTTGTGCAATCACTTTGATGTTCCTTTGTTGTAAAAGTTGAGTTAGATCAGGTGGAAGTTGGTAACTGTTTCCCCCCCAAATCCATGGGTCAATACCGATGTGCACTAAGTTGCCATCATTTATGCACCATGCTAGACCAAATATGATGAAAGGAATGGTTTGAAGGATTGCTTTCCAGACTATAAAGATGCCCGATCGTGGCCAAGATGGTAGGCAAACCCAGTCCAAGATTTGCTACGGCCAAATGTATTTATGGTATGTAACAATAGTCCAAAGATTCTGAGTAGTGAGAAGAGTCCAGGTCATCTTGGCTGCAAGGGCTTCTGCAAATACAAATAGATCCTTTAGTCCCCATCCCCCCCATTTTTTTGGTAGGGAAATTTTCTTCCATCTCACCCAAGCAAAAGTTTTTCCTTCTTTTTGTCTGTTCCATAGATATTTGCAACATATCTGCTGAATATGGGTGAGTATTCCCAGAGGGATCCAGACAAGCGACATCCAATACATAGGTGTGGCTTCTAGCACATATTTTATGAGGACAAGGTGCCTTGCTCTGGAGAGAAATCTATGATTCCAAATTTTCAGTCTCTTCTTGATTTTAATCATTAATCAGATCCAGTCAGCAATCAGGTAGCTATGAGGTTTGATCCAGAACCCCAAGTACTTCGGGCAATTTTTGAGATTGTGCAATTGATAGTGGAAGAAAAGTAGAGCGATTATGTCTTCCTTAGGGGAGGTGTGTGTCAGAGTGATAGTTGATTTGGATTGGTTTGTGACCATACTAGTGGCTTTTGCAAAGAGAGTAAGGATGTCATGGAAGGTAGTAGAGTCCTGGATGCTGCCATCCAAAAAGATTAGGACATCGTCAACAAAACGGAGATGAGTGAGGTGACAGAGGTCACTCATTTTCAATCCTTTAAGTCTACCTTCCCTTTTTGTAGATTCGATGAGCCTACTGAGCCCCTCCATCATGATTAGGAACAAACGGGGAGAGAGGGCATCCTTGTTAGAGACCCCATTTAGCATGGAAGAATTGGGAAGCAGATCCATTTATGAGGACACTAAAAGATTTCGAATTGATGCAGCACATGATCCATTCTGTGAAAGCGACAAGGAGACCTAGATGGATCAGAATCATCTTTATGTAGAGCCAACTAATACGATCAAAATCCTTTGCAAGGTCAATCTTGAGGATGATTCTTTTCATATTTTTTACTTTGATAGAGTGGATGGCCTCTTGTGTAGTCCCTATGGCCTCATGGATTTGGTGGTCTTGAAGGAAAGCAAATTTGTCTAGAGAGATATGGTGGGAGAGTATGGGACGGAGCTGGTTTGCAATGATCTTAGCAATGATTTTGTAAAGGGTATTGCAAAGAGAGATTGGTTAAAAGTCATTAAAGGATGAAGGGGAGTCAGATTTAGGTATTAGAGCAATGAAGGTAGAATTGATGGCCTCATACATTTTTCCTCTGATCCTGCAGTCTTCAACTACATTGCAGAGATCATTTCCTATAAGATCATAAAACGCTAGATAGAATTCAATAGTCCATCCATCTGGGCCAGAAATTTTGTCTTTGTTAAACCATTTTAGAGTCCCCTCAAGTTCATCTGTAGTGACAGGTGCAGTTAACTCGCCTATAGATTCTAGGTCTACAAAACTTGGGAAGTGCCCTGCTAATTGAATAATGTCAGCAAGGTTTGTAGCTGGGGGTTCCTTATAAAGTTGTTGTAAGTGTGATATGCCTAGCTGAGAGAGTTGTTTGAAAGTATTAGCTATGCCTCCGACCTGTGTGGGCATCTTCCAGATAGTGTTTGAGACTTTCTTTCCCTTGGAAAAGTTATAAAAGAAGCTCGTGTTCTCATCTCCTGCTTTTAGCCAAAGCGCTCTGCTCTTGAGTCTCCAAGTTTCATCTCTTTCCTTCAATATTTTAGACCTTTGATTTTCGAAATCAATAAGATGAATCTTGGCTTCTGCAGATATGAATCCCCTATTCCAGTCATCCATAAGGTGGGCCAAATAAGACTCAATAGTGGCAAGGGTATGGTCATCCTTTAGAGTTTTTTCCTTTGCCCATTGGATAGTTAATTTCTTGATATGGAGAAGATTATAACAGAATCCTTTAGCTTGGGTGTGACCTCATGTAGGGGGGTTTGCCGGCCAAAACTCTGAGACCAGTTTGGAGTAGGATGGGTCCTAAATCCAAGTTGAGTTGAATTTGAATGGAGCCATGGGCTTTATAGTCATGCCGATGATTTCTAGGTAGATAGGAACCTACTCACCACTTGCCTACCTTCTTCAAGAACATAACTTTTATCATCCTTGTGTATATATAAGGTAATTTATATTTAAATCATGCTTTTTATAATTTCTTATTCGTAGCAATAAAATAATTGATTATTTGTACTCTCTAACTATTTGGATTGGCTCACATATATTTTTAGACCTTGTTCCTGCTCATCCGGTACTAAGATTTCTCATTTGGTACTCGTGTTCCTGCTTATTGGTACTCGTGCACCTACGTTCATCTAGTACCCGTGCACTTGGGTTCATCTGGTGCCTCTTCTCATCCAATACGCACATACTTGTATTCTTCTAGTACCTATGTTTATCTGACACCGATATCACACATCCGGTATCGATTGTTTTCATCTGGTACCTGTGGCCGTCCTACACTAACTGTGTTCATCCAGTACCATAACCAACCCTGTAGCTTCGACAGTTCGAGTGAGCTGCCTTCGATGATACTGAGGGAACTCATGGTTAGAACATTACCTTTTTATGGAAAATCGAGATATGCTTCATCACTCATGCACTGCGCGTCATGAGGATGAATCCAAACATGTAAAAGAAATAAAATTGTATATTTTTACAATGATTTGATCATATCTTTTAACATTGTACGTAAAAACCATTCCTCTATAAGAGAAGGCTCATAGATGATAGGTGTTATTTAGAGTTAGGGATAGAGAGTTAATTTTACATTTAAGAAAAATAAAGAGACAAAGATACATAGGTGTAAACATCACTGCTATGTTGGAGATTTGATTTTGTAATCCTTTCTTTTGAAATTAATGATGTAAGCAACAATTGATGAATTTGATGTGTTAGTAGATTCCTTAGTTTTGTAAATTCTTCAAGCTTTCCCTGGTAGCTTAGGAAGGTCCCTTTGAAGCCATCAAGGAAAGTTTTTATTACAATTATTGTGAATTTAGTTTGGTTTATGTATGAAGAGTGACTTAGTGTTATAATTCAATTTCAGAGTGTTTGATATGATTCCAATTTTTTATTCTATGCAAGTAATCTATTTGAGAGTGTGAGATATAAATATGGAGATGTTAGTTTCTGCATGTTAACTCATTGGTTTTATGAATGAAAAACTTATTTCTTAGGTTGTAGGTTTAAGTGTTGAATTCTAATTTTAAAGAACAGGAAGAGTTAAGATTAGAGATCTCACCATTCACCTACATGTGTTGTTAAGTGAAGGCTCTTGTCATACCTATCATTTCCTGTGTAATAATGTATGGCTTCCTTTAGAACTAGTTTGATTAGGAATGTTTGCTTAATGCTTGATTGCAATAAGTTAATTGAAATCAATTACTATAGGAAAACGAATTTGAATCTATCTTTTCATTTCATGAGCCTGTAAATGGACAAACATGTTACCTGTGCAATAACCTTTAGATTACATGCTTATTAAGATTTTATTTCCGAGTTTTTCTTTCTAATCGTGTGAGGAAGTTAGATAGAAATTTGTTATTTGGGGTATTGGTTTTGAATGCTTCTTATCTAGGCTATACTCATCAGACGTAGGAACTTATCCGTCATCGACACATATAATGTATTAGATCTATTGATTACAAATCCATGGTTGATAATTTAATTTGTTGCAATATATCATTCATATAATTTCCTCAAGACCAAGCATCCAAAAGAATTTCAATCCAAAACCTAGCAATTTCTAAGAAATCATAAACACATATTTTTTGCTTGTTGTTATAGAATCTTCAACACACTTCCCATAAGATAGGTGGTGGTCAAACCAAAAAGTAAAATTTTTGCAATATAGTTCCTAGTTAAACAAGGAAAGAATTACAATAACTTGAACAAGAACAAGGAAATAATACATGAGAGGGACTAAATCCTCTGGGTTTGGCCCAAACCCAAGGGTTTCAACCCTCCAAACTTGACTCAGATGTAGACTAACAATAAGCATCCCATTAATAGAAAATAAGATTCACATACATCATATCAAATTTGAAAATAACAGTGGCAAGACCTTGACTCTCAATAGATACTCCTATCTTCAAGAAAATTTCAAATCCTAATGAGCCGTTAGGCTTATTTATTTATAAAAAATGTGACTTAGGGGTAGCTCCCCTGAGAGGAGGATTGCTTCCCTCGAAAATCTCAAAATTGTGGATCCGGTTCCCTTGGATCTTCACATGCACTTGAGTTCCTCGACTACCAATGGACTTTAAGTTGTTGGTGAGTAATATTGGGACTCAAGTTGAGTTGGAGGGTTAATGTAGTTGACAAGGCTCCTATATTCTCTCTAGATGCCTCCAACATTCCCCTGCATAGTAAATATCTCCAAAATTGTTTCTTTTGCCTGCATATTAACCACATGTTAGAAAATTATATATTACAAAGAAATGGAGCACATAAAATATTGCAGAAATATAAACATAGAAAACGCATAAAACAAGAGAGACACAGATATACGTGGTTCACCCAATTTGGGCTACATCCATGGGGAAATAGCCAGTCCTTCCATTTATATTATCCATCAAATTGAAGAGATACAACCTACAACAGATCCACTGTAATTCCCTCTTCACTCTCAATCTCCTCTCTCTTCCTCACTCAGAATATAGATATACATAGACGCAATACAATTCCCTCATATATAGCGAGGGGGTGCCTTCTAGGGCAAAAAACCCAAAATTAAACATAACTTCTACCATTAGATCTTTCCCTAATGAACGACCTAGATTGACTATGAAAGTACAACATTTTACAAGGAAATTTTACATCTATTTTTAGCTTCAGTGGCAGCTGCCCCCTGCTGGACCCCCACTGCAGTGTATATTTTACGAGCGGCATTGCCGCGTCATTACGAAATGGGGTCCAATGTGACGATACCTTTGACAGAAGATAAGCAGGCTCCACACCCAACACCACATTAGGCCATGAAATATAACAATCACCATTTAGTCTTGCTACTAAGAACATTATGGGAAATAAATGTGAGAAAAAGAGAATTTAAGGGTTGGAGGATGTCATAAAGGGCATCAAAATATACCTATTGATGGAACCCATAATCACCCTTGTGTTGAAGGTGTTTCTCACCCTCTGAGAAACTCACTCACTAATGTGAGGTTCATTCATGGCCCTTGTGGCCTCTCTCACATCCCAAGGCATCTTGGATGATGTGATTTCTTGTGGATAGAACCTTTAATTTTCTTCTATGTCTACCCACTCCCTTTGTTCATTTGCGCGGCCTCTTATTTCCTATAGGCCCAACAATATGGGAGGACTTAGTTTGAGCCCTATCCAATTGATATTCAACCTTTTAGTGATCCTTTTATAAAATGGGGTTCTCTCTAGGACATTCCTTACTCTTTCAGGAGAGTGATACTCCTCATTTTGTAAAGTGTGAGGCAAAGCATGCCATCTCCTTTTGTAAGCTTACAATATTTCAGTCCTCAAAAACATAAAGCTTTCCTTGAAGTGAAGGATAGCATGTTCTTATGTTTCCGTGTATCGAGGGGAAAATTTGGATCAATGGAGATGATGTCTTGGTTACTAGTGACAACCTTAGGGCTCACTAACTCTGCTTTGATGTACAAAGTCTCATTATCTTATTTGATCATCACCCTCTTCACTTCCTCAACCCTTGTGTCTTCATGGGTCAACCAAGAGGCTAGCACCATTAGTTGCATGTCCCCTAATATTGAGTTGGGGTCATGTTGTAGTGGCTACAACCACCCTCCAAATTTTTTCCTTCACTTTGTTTTGGAGCCTCCCTCCTCAAAATCTCAGCAACATGTCTTGCACTGCTCAAGTACTTGTGTTTTTATTTGAACTTATCTTTCACCCTACAACTTGTGTTCACTAACTTGTTTTTTTGACCAACGACAAGCAGACCCTGTGACTTAGTTCACACTCGATTCTTGAGTTGTCTTGGAAAATTGTGCAATCCCAGAGGGAAACAATTCTTTCTCTCAGTAATTGCATAGAGTAGCCTAGCAGTCAGCCCTGCTCTCCAGAAATGCACAAAGTAGTCTGACAGACATCCTTTCTCAGAGAAATTATGCAGAAAATCCAGACATTGTGCTTCAGCACAATAATTGCGTAGGCCTAGCCGACATCTTGTCTTTGGCTGGGAAATTTCACAGAGCATGAGAGGAAACTCGAGCCACTCAACCCAAGAATTGCATAGAAGCATTCCTCATGTCATTATCCGATGCATGTATTGACAAGTTGCCTGGTTCTCTCCAAAACTGTGAAATCTTCCCATGCATGCACGGGAGCCCTTTCCCAAAAAATCAAAAAGAAAAAAGCAAAAAGCATCCCTAAGAAATAGGGATCTATTTTTAGCACTAGGAGTTACATGAAAGTTGATTTTAGAAACTTCCCACCAAGTGTCACTCCTAGATTTGTGGCATGCACGTCATAAACCCTAAATATTCCAAATCTATTTAAATGATTCTCTATATCTCATTCTACACACTCGATATTGGAGCTCTCACATTCTCAAGGCATCAAGGAACCTTCGACACAATCAACACAACTTTTCCACGTAATTTTTACTTTTCAAGTCTTTTGCTGCTTCTTCCGTTGCTTTTATTTCCTTGGCTTGTGCGAGTGTTGTTTTGCATGTTTTGTTGAATGACCATTGGCGTTTTAGTTTGTTTTAAATTATAGAAGTTTTTTTTTCAAGTTTTGCATTATCTTTCTTAAGTGTCACATGCATAACATTTTGTTTGCACTAACAGTCACCATTGTGGTGACCCTATCCACCAGCTTTGTTATTCACCCATTTGAATGGTTCCTGCATTGGTTTTGATTGGATGCATGATCATTCACTCATGTCTACACCATCCTTTTTATTTCTCTTTCGAATCTACTTGTTTTCAAGTCACCCTTGGGCAGATTTGGGCTACCTTGGCTCAGATCTTACTTTCACCACCATGCTCTGTGCATTCTTGAACTTAAGGCCCTGTCTTGGCCCTAGGAATTGCACAGAGATTTCCTATCACTGGCCTCTAGCTGTGCTCTACACTATTCTGGGAGTGAGTACCTAGCCTTGCCCACTGGGATTGCATAATGTGCAGTCCCATCCAGTAGTTAAGCTAGACTGAACTTCATATTGTGGAGTTCTAGTCTATAATAAACCTCACTAGCCTACACTCTTTGTAGTTCCATTCAACAACAAGCTTACTGGCAGCTGAGGTTGCGCAATGCACAATTTCAGCTAATAGTCCCTAGCCTCGTAGAGTCACTACTGCACAATCTTTTGCAACAGTCCCCCAGTTGTTGTCTGATTGATCCATGAAGTGAATTGTGTTTTTAAACTGATATTTTCTTCCCGTGAGTGTCCGCTCTGTCTCCAGGTACACCAATTTTTGAGTAGTATCTTAGCAATACAGGCATCATGGTTTCCAAGAGAGATGGATCAAAATACACTGTAGAGAGTAACACTAGAGACGTGGTTGAACAAGTGCCAATAAACTGGCCCATCTATGTAGACACACAAATGTTAGTAGAGAAGGACATGAAGATCAAATGGCAAGAAATAATGGACATATTTGTAGGAACTTTCAAGGAAGATCTGGAAGATCGTCAATTCTATGTCAACATTCATAAGTTAGGCTTGTAGAGGGTTGAATGCAGGTACCCTGCCTTCCCATACGTGGATATCATTGACTAGGTTATCTCATATACTAATCCGGAGATGATGACACTGAGAAACACCAGTGGGACACAACTTGCCACCTTCAGGTTGGAAAACTACCATCAAATGTATCACATTCCGTAGTCGGTGAACTACATGGATGAATTGTTCTTGACTCCCAACAACAATGTGAAATCAAGAGATATATTAAAGCATTGGGTAAAAGAGCCATTGAAGTTTAGGAAGACACCCAACTAGGTCTACAAGACAAACTCACTTAGGAAGGCTTACCAACTCCTGGTCATCTTTGCATGTTGCTTGTATGGCTAAGAGAGAAAATAGATCTCCCCGCAGAGTTGGGTTGTTATGTTAGATTAGTTTTAAAATGAAGGGAGGTGTTTCAACTTGTCACGCATGTTGTCTCTTCATCTAAAAGTGCACGTGTCAAATGCCCCGAATCCACATAAGGATGAACAAGCTAGATTTATATGTCCGCGTACCTACTTGATGCAATCAGTGCCCAATATAAGTTCCAGGGCTTGGGTTGGACGTGGACACCATCAGAGGAAGATGTGAATGTTTATTGTAAGTTTCTCTTTGAGTGTAGTTACCGATGAGTTATGACAAGGCTGCCTGACTACTTTATCACCTCACTGTAGAAGATGATATTCGAACAAGATCAACCTTGCATGTCCCAGGAAGTGATGCAGGCATTTCTCGACATTGAAGATTGGTATGCCTCACCCGATTGCACCTTCGACAAGATGTTTGGCCCAGAGAAGCCTCCGCATGAGCTAATGATATTTACCATAGACAAGTTGGTCACGTAAGAGGTTGCATACCACATCTCCACAGGGTTGTCAAAAACACTGCATAGGAGGAAGAAGGCACCATGGCATCCTCTTCCTTTGCAAATTGGGTTGTACGAGATCTGTACCTTGAAAGATGAAGATGTCAAGACCAAGGACATGAAGAAGTTCGGGTTAGGCATGAAGAGTTTCATTCCATATTATATGTGTTGCATATGGAAGAACCAATATGTGAAGGTGTACTTCCCATGGGTCCATGGGGCATGTCATTGGGAAAAGAAAGATCCTTGGAGTTATTACTATAACTCCTCTAGGCTTAATGAACTGGTCATCATGGCTGTAGAATGGAAAGTGGCATTGCAAGCAACAACAACATATGAAGAAACAACAAGAGAAACAATGAGGAAAACATCAGCACAAGACAAAGGAAAGAGGAATATTGTCGAGAGCACAAAGGTTTAGAAAAACTACAAGTTCAAATAATATCCATTTGTTGAGAGAGTAGCTTTGGAGATAGAAGTAAAGAGATGACAACATGATAGGAGAGTAGTGCAGAGAAAGAAAGATAAGTAAAGGCGGGAAGAGACGGAAAGGAGATTGTAGGAGGCAGAGAAGAAGTTGAAAGCAGAACAAGAAATTAGGAAGAGAGAATGAAGAAAGGTAGAAACAGGAATAGGAAGAAGCACAAAGTGCATTGGTAGAGAAAACTACACAGATACAAGTTGAGACAGGAAAGCAGTGAACAGATGTTGAACAAAGTGAGAAGGTGCAGGTTCAGGAAGTTTCCTAGTAGGTTGAGCAGTTGGTTGAGGTAACAGACATGGAGATGGAATGAGAGCTCGAGGACCAAGACATCTATCTCATGCTGAGGGTTTCCAATGTCATACTGTAGTCTCTGCCACCTCTAGAACCACAACTAGTTCTGAGCAAGAAAGGAGAATGCTTTCTCCTTGATGATGATTTGGAGGCAGATGGTAGAATCGGGCATTTGATGAGACATGACAGAGGATTGTATAGGCACGAAGAAAGTAGCTTCGGGATGATCATACATCACCTACACACACAGAGGAAAGGGTAATTGTACAAGATGTTAGAATACATCTAGTTGCCATGGCCGAGGATTTTAAGGCTTATGCAGAAGCCACGAGTTCGACAGTCAAGTTATTGATAGCAGAGAATGATGGAATGACGAAGGACTTGCAAGAGGCTGGACTGAGAGTAGAGCACTCTGCAGGATCCACCATGACAGAGATGAAGAAAGAAATAGTGGTGGAGATATCAACTTTGGAGGCCTCCACACAAACAATGCTTATAATATTTGTCACCGTTCACAAAGCGGTTGTTCGTTTATATGGATTTCAAAAGAAGTGTGTGCAAACAACCCAAACTCTCAAAGACATTCACATGGCTATTGTACACACGAAGGAGTGGATAATGAGGTACAAGGGAGCCTTGATTTACCTACACAAGAAGATGAAGCCACAAGCTGAGCTTGACAAAGCACATATTCCCGTTTATATGGATTTCAATAGCAGTGCATGCAAACAAACCAAACTCTCAAAGACATTCACATGGATATTGTACACATGAAAGAGTGGAAAATGAGGTACAAGGGAGCCCTAATTTACCTACACAAGAAGATGAAGCCATAAGCTGAGCTTGACAAAACACATATTCATATGCAGATCCAAAATTATAAGTAGCCCCCTCTGCTCATCACTGGCATTGAGCCTTCCTATTCACAATTATTAAGTAGTTTGGATATCATAGTAAGAAAACACAAGATCCCTTCCATCGGAACCCTCACCAAGGCAATGAGGAAGAACCAAGTCACGTTGGATTTCGACAAGTACATAAAGAAGTTGATGTGCGAAGCCACCAGTGATGACTTGCAGCTCAACATAGAGAAAATGCAAAGGTATATCAGTGGTCTAGCCACACTCAAGAGAGTGTTGCCCATGATTCAGGATGAGATGAACACAGATTTTAGAACCATATACCTGGAATCCATGGAGGAAAGGGTCCACTACGACAAAGATGCCATCAAACAGTATGGGGACATGATAGAGCAATACCAAGCTTGGTATTAGTTCATCACTAAAGATCACCACTAAAAGGTTACCAAGTTGGTCTTTCCCCAAGACCCTGAGTGATGTTGTTTTTCTTGTCACGTTGACTCAAGTCTATTTTTGTCCCACATGGGTATATGTGGAAATTTTATTTTTGTTAACATGTTGTAAGTGGAATTCCAAGTGTCATTCGTCGAATGTGAACAACCATTATTGTAATATGAAGAGTCATGAGGGTAGTCCAAGGGTTAAAGGGAAATGTCAAGGGTCACCCCACCATTTTCCATATATAGAACCTCATAACTCATAGAACAAGATTTTGGGAGTGAAGCGTTTGGCTACGCATTGCTTAGAGAAGTCTTGGAGAGTATTGTGACAAGCTTTGGCTTCTCCACAGTGTAGAGTTGGCACATCTCTTTGGAGGAGCAGGTTGTGTTGATTGTAATGTTCCACTATTGGGGCTAGTGGTTGTCAATGGTATATGTATGGATGAAACTTTCACTTTATATAATATAACAGAGCCAACACGTTTTCATGCATATGTTGTTATGGTAGTTGGACTATTCTGGTTTCTTTAGAAATTTATGTTATTTAAGTTATGCATTCAAGTATGAACTAATTTGTATATGATTGTATGAATCTGGTTGAAATTGTGTTGTTGGTTTAACCTGCCACTTTGGATTGTGGACTATTCTTCTTTCTAGCTTGTGATGTCATCCAACTCGTGTGTTCCTTTCAAGCTGTGTACTATTACAAGCTTCTAAGGGACACACTTCCTTTTCCCTCTTCATGTGTTAGAACCCCCATGCATATCACTTGGCCCTCTTCAAGGTCACACAATTTCTTCCAACAAAGATATCACACTTACATCTATGCGCTATTGTAGTCAAGGGATAGATTTACTACCCATTATTGGGACTCATACTCCAAACAGTATGAGGTCTAGTTGGGAATTCTATCGGGGAGATCCCCTAACATGTTGGCGGGTCCATCACTGTCAACATTTTTGGTGTTAGAAGGAGGGCTGGGTGGCAAGATGAGTCCTCAAAGTATGTTTTGAATCTCTGCAAATCTTTCATGACTTACATTACAGTTAATCCTCTGACATGTTTGTCTCAAAGATGTGATTTTGAAGTGTTGGAGGATCTCCTTAATGACTTGTCACATAACACATATGATGGTGAAGGCATAGAAACTTTGCTTAGTTATGGAGTGGCCTTCATGTGCTTTTGTGAAAGGAATTAAATCTAGGAGGATCACATTGCCCACTCGTTGCTCACATTCACGTTTCAAGGGCACGCACTACAATGGTATATCACATTGCTCACAACCTCCATTCACTCTTAGATTCAGATGATCAGAGAGTTGGATCATGGTTTCTATCATTATCATCGTAAGATACTCAATAAAAAAATTGTCTTGTTATGAAAAGCACCTGATGAATCTCTTTTACAATTTTGGAAATGCTTCCAAAATGTCACTTTTCAAATCCCAGAAGATGAAACTGATTGGAAATTTCTCAATGAAAGATTTCAGCATCTTCTTCACATATCTACAAATCCGCATATCTTGGAATCATTTGAACCCCTCCCAGAATACCTCCATGTTAGAGCTACTAAGTCTAAGAAGAACAAGGTTGCTGTTAGAAGTGACCCTCTATTTGCTTCTCATCAAACATCTCTAGCTCAACAATGTGAGGTGGCATAAGGTTAAAGCACGTCTGTTGAACTGCCACATCCTCCCACTCCACATGCTCTGAACATCTACGTAGATTTTTCTTGCAATCTTGTTGATTGTCACATGAAATTGTTCTCTCAACCTCTGTCCTCTTGTTCTCTTGATCCTCCGGATTGTACTGTGTTGTGTTATCTTGTTCTGAACTCCACATTTGTTGTTCACACAGATCAAGTTGTTGATGAAGTTGGTGTTGAGTAGGTAACCTGTGCTGTCATTTATGATGACTATGTGTGGGAATCTGAAGAATAACAAGAGGTGAAGGATGACCTCCATTTGTCCATACCTCATCCACTATTTCCTGACATCTTCTGTGATTCTACTATTTCTAATTTGGCTTGTGAGAATCCATCCCTGAATGCTTTTACTTCTGATCATTCACCTAACACACCTAATGTCAGTTTGTCGTTGCATTGAGGAGAGGACACATCTCTATTTAAAAATCCTCCCAATCTATCATCCTTTCTTTCTAAAAAAATAGAGGGTGGACATTCTTGTTTCTCATCAACCCCTCTGTATGATTCGTCAGATCATGAGGGTGTTGATGAACATATTGGATTTTTTTATCATGGCTATCATGATCTATTTACTCCATTTTATCATGATGTTGATTCATTCGTTGTTGATCTTTCTAAGCCACTGGTCTTTGATGATCTACCCGCTGATGAAGTGGAAACTCCTCAATCTATTGAGGCACTTAAGCCCGATCTGATGGTTATGTCATGTCCTCATTGTCTTATGGTCAATTCAACTTTCGATCATAAATCTGTTGAAACACCCCAGGCTCCTCATGACTCTTATGTTTGCATTGAATATCAATCTCATCCAAAGATTTCACGTCCTCCACCAAAATCACATGATCCCATCGCTCATGGATTGGAGGAATCATATACAATGATCACTCTTGCTAAGAGAAAGTTTTCTTCCTTTTTCATGTTTTCTCACATGTCATGGTCAGAAGAGTGTACATTCTCATTGTCTGTGCATAGTGTGTTGCAACACCATGGTATGCCCGTAGAATGTTTGTCTTGCTCTTTTACTCTTTTCTTTTCTATGGAAACATTCAAACTTTGAGCATGTTGGTCTTTACTATCTTATATTTCTTATGTGCTGGTTTACTTGAACATCTTTCTGGTTGACTATTCCTTCACCAACATGGGAAAACCAATGCACCAGTAGTTTCATTGGAAATATCTCTTTACATGAGTAGACCCATGCGTTGTTTAGCGTAGCAGTAGGAGTAATTTTTTCTTCTTGTTTTCTTTGCTTGCATGTTTGCTCCGCTTTCATGTTTTGTCTTTCATTTACTTCTTTTATTTGCTTGTTTGTTTTTATTTCTTGTCATGCACCTATAGGTTTAGCTTCACATGAAACTATTTTTGGCTCTTGAGACAAGCATGGTGAATTACAAGAGGACTTGTAAAAATATCAGCAATTGGTTATCTTTTATCCTCTCTCTTTATGAAGAGATTGCTGTCTTCAATTGATGATACCCTGATGGAAAATATGTCCTGTTCATAGTGAGTCTTGGTAATAACGCAATGCTTGCACTTTTAACTAGTATCACCTACTCTAATCAGTTTTTTTTTCTATATTCAGTTAAACCTTCTCAACTTAGTCAAGTAGAGTAAGGTGAGGGGTAAAAACTTAACAAGTATGTCAGAGGTATATATAAAATATTTTTCTGAAGGGAAAACCTCTTCTACTCTCAATAATTCAGGATCCCTATTCTGCCTCATGAAAACAAATAAGTGCCTATGCACAATTCTTTGAAAATGAAAAAATGAAAAATGAAAATAAAATAAAGGTGAAAGAAGAGAAAGGCTTCTAGCATAGAGAGGTGATGCATTTATCTCCGCTGGAGTACTGACCAAGCTCACGGGTAGAGGAGTGATGCTTGTGTTCTTGCATGACTCCACTAGGGTACTATTGAGGCCTACTGGTAGCGGAGAAACAATAGAGATGAAACTAAAACTATGATAGCTATATTACTTGTGCTTCAATATACCTCTATTCCCCAATCGAAACAAATTAGTTGACTTGGATTGGTATGTGTGTTGAACAATCAAGAGAATGGCAGGGACTATATCTTTAACACAAGCTAATGTATAAGACATGATGATCAAAGAATTGAACAATACTTTTGAAGGGGTTAGACTCGCTTTATGTGAAACAAAGTCAATACAAAGAGTTGGAGTTCTACTAGTGTGTTTCCAATGTTGTAGCGGCTACAACTACCCTCCAAAATTTTTCCTTCACTTTGTTTTGGAGCCTCCCTCCTCAAAATCGTACCAACATGTCTTGCACTACATAGGTAATTGTGTTTTTATTTGAATTTTATCTTTCCTCTCTAGCTTGTGTTTTTATTTGAATTTTATCTTTCACTCTTCTGGTTCTTGCGCTATCTTGGAAAACTCCAAAATCCTAGAGGGCAACCAACCTTGCTCTAAGGAATTGCATAGAGTAGACTAGCAGTCAGCCCTTCTCTCCATAAATGTGCAGATCAATGTGGTAGACAACCTTGCTCAGAGAAATAATGAAGAACATCTAGACATTGGGTTTTGGCTTAGGAATTGCATAAGCCCAGCTGGTAGCTTGTCTTCAATTGGGAAATTGTACAGAGCATGAGAGGCAGTTGGAGCCACCCAACCCAAGAATTTCTTAGAAGCATTCCTCATGTTGTTGTCTAATGCATGTGCTGGAAAGTTGCCCAGTTCCCTCCATAACTACACAATCTTCCCATGCATGCATGGCAGCCCTTTCCAGAAAAAGAAAAAAGAAAAAAGAATCCCTAAAAAATAGGGATGTATTTTTAGCACTAGGAGTTACATGCAATTTGATTTTAGAAACTTCCCGCCAAGTGTCGCTTTTTCCTAGATTTGTGGCATGCATGACATAAACTCTAAATCTTGTAAATCTATTTAAACAATGCCCTAGAGCTCATTCTACACACTCGATCTTGGAGCTCTAGAGTTATCGAGGCATCTAGGAACCTTCGGCATAATCGACACATCTTTTCCGGGTAAGTTTTTCTTTTCAAGTCTTTTGCTTATTTTTCTGTCGCTTTTATTTCCTTGGCTTGTGTGAGTGTTGTTTTGCATGTCTTTTTGAATGACCAATGGTGTTTTAGTTTGTTTTAACTTGTAAAATGTTTTTTCAAGTTTTTCATTGTCTTTCTTAAGCACCACATGCATAACATTGTTTTTGCACTAATGTTTATCATTACAATGACCCTCTCCACTAGCTTTGTTGTTTGTCCATTTGAATTATTCCTACATTAGTTTTGATTTCATGCATGATCATTCACTCTTGTCTAGACCATCCTTTTCTTTCGATTTCGAATCTACTCATTTTCAAGTCGCCCTTGGGTAGATCTGGGTTGCCTTGGCTCAGATATTGTTTTCATTGGCATGGTCTGTGCATTCTTGAACTTGAGGCTCTTCCTCAGCCCCAGGAATTATGCAGAGACTATGTGTCACTAGCCTCTAGTTATGTTCTATGTTGTTTTGGGAGTTAGTGCCTAGTCTTGCCCACTAGAATTTCGTTATGCGTAGTCCCAACCAATAGTCAAGCCAGACTAACTAGGCATTACATAGTTCCAATCCACAATCAACCTCACTGGACTCCACTCTACACAGTTCCAGTCAACATCAAGCTCAGTGACAGCTCATATTGTGCAATATGAAATTCTAGATGATAGTCCCCAACCTCCCAGAGTCACTACTATGCAATATTGCCCAAAAATCACCTGGTTTGTTGCATGATCGATTGGTGAAGTGCATTGTGTTTTTAAAATGACATTTTCTTGTCGTGAGTGTCTGCTCTATCTCAAGGTACATCAATTATTGAATAGTCTCTCAGCAATATAGGCATCATGGTTTCTAAGATAGTTGGATCAAAGGACACTGTAGCGAGAAACACTAGAGATGTGGGTTAATAGGTACCAATAAAGTTTCCCATCTATGGAGACACACAATTGTTCGTAGAGAAAGACATGAAGGTCACATGGAAAAAATAAAGGACATATTTGCAAGCACTTTCAAGGAAGATCTGGAAGATCATCAAGTCTATGTCAACATTCATAATTCAGGCTTATACAAGGTTGCATGCAGGTACCCCACCTTCCAATGCACAAATATCATTCACTGGGTAGTCTCACATACTGATCCCGAGATGATGACACTGAGAAACACCAGTGAGACACAAATTTCCACCTTTAAGTTGGAAAACTAGCATTAGATGTATCAATTGTTGCAGTCAGTGAACTACATAGATGCATTGTTCTTGACTCCCAACAACAATGTGAACTTAAGACATATCTTGAAGCGTTGGTTAAAAGAGCCATCAAATTTCAGGATGACACCCAACTAGGTCTATAAGACGAAGTTACGTAGGAAGGGTTATCAACTCCTGGTCATCTTTCCATGTCACTTGTATGGCCTAGAGAGCATAAAGACCTTCCTGCAGAGTTGGGTTGTTCAGTCAGATATGTTGAAAAATGAAGGAAGGAATTTCAACTGGTCGGACATGTTGGCTCTTCATCTGAAAATGCACATATCTAATGCCTAAAATCCACCTGAGGATGTACAAGCAAGATTTTATATGTCCCCATACCTTCTTGATGCAATATGTGTCCAACAGTAGTTCCCTGGCATGGGTCGGACATGGACACCATTAGAGGACACTGTGAATGTTTATTGTAAGTTGCTCTGTAACTACAGATACAAAGGGTTATGACAAGGATATCTGACCACTTCATTTCCCTGCTATACAAGATGATATTTGAATCAGACCCACCTTGCATGTCCTAGGAAGTGATGCACGTATTGCTCAACATTGTAGATTTGTATGCCTCACCCAGTGGCACCTTCATTACGATGTTTGGCATGAAGAAGCCTCTGCATGAGCTACTAAGGTTTTCCACGGACAAGTTGTTCATGCAATAGGTTTCATTCCACATCTCCATAAGGTTGTTAGCAGCACTACACAGGAGGAAGAAGGCACCATGGCCTACTCTTCCTTTGTAGACTGGGTTGTACAAGATCCGTACCTTGAAATATGAAGATGTTGAGACCAAGGACTTGAATAAGTTTGGGTTCGACACTAAGAGTTTCAATGTGTATGATCTGCACTGAATATGAAAGAACCACTGCATGAAGGTGTACTTACCATGGGTCCATGGTGCATGTCATTGGTTAGAGGAAGATCCTTGGAGGTATTGCTATAAATCCTAGCTAGAGGAAGAGACTTGGAGGTATTGATATAACTCCTAGCTAGAGGAAGATCCTTGGAGGTATTTCTATAACTCCTCTAGGCTCAATGAACTGGTCGGCATGGCTGTAGAATGGAAAGCGACACTGCAAGAAGAAACACCACAGGAAGAAACAAAAACAACAGTAGTGAGTAGCAAATTGGCATAAAAAAATGCAAGAGGAAGATTTCTAAGAGTGCATAGGCTGAGAAAAGCTACAAGTTCAAAGAATTTCCACTTGCTGAGATATTAGCTTTGGAGATAGAAGCAAAGAGGTGACAACGTGATAGGAGAGTAGCACAGAGAAAGAGGGAGCAACAAATAAGTAGAAAGGAGATTGTAGGAGACAGAGAAGAAGCTGAAAGAAGAAAAATAACTTAGGAGGAGAGAGAATGAAGAAAGGTAGAAACAGGAACATGAATAAGCAAAAGATGCATTGACAGAGAAAACTACACAGATACAGGTTGAGACAGTAGAAAAGCGAGCAGATGATGAACAGGGTGAGCAGGTGTAGGTTTGGGAACTTGCCCAACAGGTTGAGGAGTTGGTTGAGGTAACAAGCATGGAGATGGAACATGAGCTAGAGGACTAAGACATCAATCTCATGCTAAGGGAATATGAGGTTGTACCACAGTTTTTTCCACCTCCAAAACCACAACCAGCCTCGAGCAAGCAAGGGGAAGTTGTTCTCCTTGATGATGATCCAGAGACGAATGCTTATAATATGGCATTTGACGATACACAATAGAGGATTGTATAGGCATGAAGAAAGCATCTCTCGAATGATCATACATCACCTTCACACATAGAGGAAAGGGTAATTGTACCAGATGTTAGAAGAGATCCAGTTGCAACGATTGAGGATTCTAAGGATTATGCAGAAGCCACGAGTTTGATAGTCAAGTTAATAATAGCAAAGAATGATCGAATGGAAAAGGACTTGCAAGAGGACATGCTAAGAGTAGAGAAGTCCACAAAATCCGTCACGACAGAGATGAAGAAAGAAATAGTGGGGGAGATATCAACTTTGGAGGCCACCATGTGGACAATGTATAAACAATTTGTCACTGTGAAAAAATAGGATGTCCATTTATATGGTTTTCAAGAGAAGTTCGAGCAAACAACCCAAACTCTCAAAGAAATTCATATTATTATTGCACACATGCAAGAATGGAAAATGAGGTACAAGGGAGCCCCGCTTTACCTGCACAAGAAGATGAAGCCACAAGTTGAGCTTGACAAAGCATGGATTCGGATGCAAATTTGGAATTATGAGCATCTCCCTCCACTAATCACTAGCATCGAGGCTTCCTATGCACAATTGTTTAGGAGTTTGGATGTCATAGTGCGAACGCACAAGATTCCTTCCAGCGGAACCCTCACCTAGGCCATGAGGAAGAACTAAGTTATGTTGGATGTCAACAAGTACATAGAATAATTGATGCACGAATCCACTAGTGACGACTTGCAACTAAGTGTAGAGAACATGAAGATAGTGGTATAGCCAAAGCCAAATTGAAGATAATGTTGCACATGCTTCAAGATGAGCTGGACAAGGGTTTCAGAACCATATACCTAGAAGTCATGGAGGCAAGGGTCTGCTTCAAAAAATATGACATCGAATAGTATAGGGACACAATAGAAAAGTACCAAGCTTGGTATCAGTTCATTGCCAAAGATCACGATGAAAAGGTTACTGAGTTGGTCTTTCCCCAAGACCCTGAGTGATGTTGTTTGTCTTGTCAAGCTGACTCAAGCCTATTTCTGTCCCGCATGGGTATATGTAGAAATTTTATTTTTGTAAGCATGTTGTAAGTGAAATTCCAAGTGTCACTGGTGGAATGTGAACAATCATTTTTGTAAGATGAAGAGTCATGAGGGTAGTCCAAGGGTCAAATGGAAATTTCAAGGGTCACCCACCCTTTGTTATATATAGAACTCATAGAACAGGCTTTTGGGAGCCAAGATTTTGGCTAGGCATTGCTTGGAGAAGGCTTGGAGAGTATTGTGACGAGCCTTGGCTTATCCATAGTGCAGAGTGGGTACATCTCTTTGGAGGAGTAGCCGATGTTGACTGTAATGTTCCACTATTGGGGATAAGGGTTGTCAATGGTGTATGTATGGATGGAACTTTCACTTTATATAATATAACAGAGGCAACATGTTTTTATGCATATGTTGTTATGGTAGTTGGACTATTCTGGTTGCTTTAGCAATGTATGTTATTTAACTCAAACATTCATGTATGAAATATTTTGTATATGATTGTATGAATCTTGTTGAAATCATGTTGTTGGTTTAACCCATCAATTTTGATTATGGACTATTCTTCTTTCCATCTTGTGATATCATCCAACTCAGGTTTTCCTTTCAGGCTGCGTACTATAATAGGCTTCTAAGGGACACACTTCTGTTTCCCCCTATGTGTGTTAAAACCCCCAAGCATCTCACTTGACTGGCTACAAGGTCACACACTTTCTTCCGACAAAGATATGACACTTATGACTGCATGTTATCGCAATCAAGGCATAGCTTTACTACCGAATTCTAAGACTCCTACTCCAAACGGTCTGAGGTCTAGTGGGGATTTCTTACTGGAGAGATCCCCTAACATCTTGGTGGGTCCAACACTATCAATAGGTCCCACATGTTCATTCTATGAGGATCATATTATGCATATAAAACTCATTAGAACATAAACTAGTGTGGGTGCTCATTTGGTTTATTATGGCTAAGGAAATTGGAAAAGGCTTTGGAAAAGAATGAGGCATTAATTGCCATTTTATTTATGAAAAATAGTGGAAATAGGAGAAAAGGAAGGTAAAAGGTCATAGGTTGCATGTGAGGAGGAAAATGAAGGAAAATAATTGAAATTGAAGAAAATAGAGGCCTCATTGATAGAAAGGCTTCTGAGGATTAGTTGGTAAACTTTTGTAAGTTCATTTTTGGAGCTCTCTCTCTATTCTCCCTCTCTCATGCTCTTGGATACTTCAGATTTTTCTTGGAGCACTTTAACATTGGATCAAGGAAGGGAAATAAGGAAAAGGGAAGAAAATATCAAGCAAGGAAGAGCAGGATCACGCAACAACAACGCAATTATCCGCAGGAATCAAGTAACATTTATGATTTCCTTGCTAGTTTTGACATGCATGGTTATGCATGTGTGTTCTTAGTTCTCTTGCTGTCATGGCCATGGGTTTTGCCAAGTGTGATAGTGTTCTTGAGCCTTGCCTTTACATTTTCAAATAGACATGGAGTGATGGGTTCTCTTGTATTTAGTTGAGATAGGTTGTCGGATGGTTTTGAAACTTATTGAGATGTTCTCTCAAAGGAAGAACACATGGCCTAGTAATCCCTGAACTACACTAGGATTGTGGTAAAGATGGATTTTGTGTTCCTCGGTGGGCCTAGGAATCCTTGACCGATGAATGTCAGGATATATGGTACAGCCTAGAGGTGTGTGCCCTCGATCAGGCCTAGGAATCCTTAACTGATGAGTGGAAGGATATATGGTAAAGCATGGAGGGTGGAGTCTTGATTAGGCCTAGGAATTATCGACCATTGTATGGAGGGATATAAATTTGTGGTAAAGCCTAGTTCTATTGATGAGGGTGAGGTGGTTTATCCTCGAGAATCCTTGGTTAATTTTGGTTGATTCCCACATTCATGCTCAGAATATGGCACGGGGGTGATTGGCTGAAAGAAATATTTGGTTCAACCAATTTGTGGTCGGGTGGTACGTGGAAGTCCTAAACTTGGTTGGCTTATGCATTCATTAATAAGAGTTTCTTCTCCTATTTATATAATGTGTAAATGTACTAGCTCATATGTGGTATTCATTGTTGTTGTATCATTGTATTTGTGTTGGTTATATGTTGGTTATAAGCTTGGTTTATGACAGTATTGATATATGGCTCTCATCATGTTTTGATTAGAAATCAAATGAACAATGAATATATGACCTAATATATTATAATTTATATATTGCGATGAGACATAAATGCTTGTTTACAAGTCTCATATAAGTATGATACCCCTATGCTCAAATATGTTATTATGACCTATAGATTTCATATTTGTGACATGTTTGATGAAATTCTTGTCATGGCTGGTAGGAGTTTAGTCAAGTAATTGGTTAAATGTTTGCATTATTATCCTTTTTTCCATGTTATTTACAACTCCTATAGTTTTCATCAAGTTCTAGGGAGTGGCCAAAGTCCTGGCGCTGAAAAATTGGCACAAAATCTAGGGTCGTTAGCATAGAGTAAGGTGGAAAATTCCACAGTCGATGGGATGCAGGCTTATGGGAGTGACTGAAGGGTCTCATCCACTTGCTTGCCTTGTAATGGGAGTAGATGAGGGTTCAAATTAGTGAAATGCTAATTTTTCTTAGGGGTTGATCACTTGGAAGGGTTGGTTGGGTCCTCAAGAGTTTGTAGCATGTGTGGAAGGCCAGATTGGTTATGTCTTGTCAGTTCCACTTCCTTAAGGTAACCTAAGAGGTTGAATCACATCATAGTATCCTCACATCACATGTTTACCCTAGTGGACACTTATCATGGGTAAATGTGGGAGGAGGGTGTTACATAGTGGTATCAAAGCATGGTTCACCCCTTAGACTAGATGGGGAAAATGTGTTTGTCATGTGTACATGTTAGTTGCATATGTGTTCTTTATGCTTGTGGTATATATTATTATTGTGTATGCATAGTGGCAGTCATTATTGTCGATTTGTCACCATGTGGAAGTTGATGATGTTGTTGTTGGGATGTGTTTTTCATGAATGGATGTCAGTTGTATATGCATTTGTTATGCATGTCAGCGTCTATATGTTGTTACGCATGCATTATTTTGGGCATGTTTTCCATGCATGAGGTCAATGTATGCATTTTAGGTCCTCAGGATGTTTCTGGTATGTTATGATGTTGATGTGTTGGTTGACATAGAGTAGGAGGTGGAGACCATGAGAATGAGGTTGCGTCACTAGACTCCAAGGTAAGAGAAGATCGTCATATAGGTTTGTATGTTAGGCATGTAGATATGTGGTTAATGGTTGTTATAAGAATTAGGGTTACTTATATGCTTGTCATTCTATTGTTGTTGTGGTTACATGTATGATAAATGCTAGTTGATCAGTGTAGCCATATGCACATGTGTTAGATAGTCATGAGTGATAATAACCTATTGCTGTATGCATTGTGGTCATATGCCTGATGTTTATGGTCATTGCAGTTAAGGTCTTGATGTTATTATGTTTTGTGCCAATTTGGATTGACCTATGTAGATGATTCTGGTTATGACATTCAGGTATTAGTTAATATATTGTGATATTATGTCATACTAATTTAGACTGACGATGCATAGTAATTGTTATGCATGAATGCCAATTGTTTATGAGTTTATGATGTGAACATGTTAGCTAGTTATTATTATGGATATCATGACCTTATTATGTTTGAGTTGACATGTTGTGAAGTTATATCGTGCTAATCTTGATTGATTGTGCATACAGGATATCCTCCCCTAAGATATGTTAAGGTATGAGTTTCTTATGTCATCTCTTGGTGTTTTAATGTTTGATTATGTCGTCTATTTGGTGTTCAGTGTTTAGTATGTTGTCTACCTATTGTTTAAATGTTTTATTAATTGCATGATATGAGTATGTGTCTATGCAATTTCCTGAAGGAATGATCTTGTTTAAGATGTTTGTAATAACACATATGTGTTGAGACAGCTGATATCCGCTTGAGTGTAAGTAGGTGCTAGTTGTAGTAGTATGATTAATGATTGTTAGTTGATTATGACATGGTTGTTAGTAGTGGAAAAGCTTGATTTCAATTAATAGACATGATGTTCTGATCCTTGGAACATGTGGCTTGTTGTTGTCTACCCTACTCTTGTATGTGTGTTAAGAGGGCTTCATTGAACATCTTTGGTTTAGAAATAGTTTAATTAACCATATGGGCAAATTTTTGACGCTGGTGGTACACTAGGAGCCTCTAGTTCCATATTTCGCATTAATATAATCCTTCACCAAGCAGGCGTAGTAGTGTAATAAGAGAACATAAGAAAGGAATGATGGTTTGGTTAATGGTCGAGAAAGTCTTAGTTCAGATCGTCATCCATCTCTGCCCAACCGGCCCCTGGAGACACTTCTATTGGGTAACTTACATAGTAAATAAACTAGCGCTACCCCATAGAGTGGAAAATTCAGCGAGGAGGGATTTGCCAATCGTCAACCCATATTTATTATGGGGGTTCTTGGCTTGATCTTGCTCCCCATTCATTCACCCACTTGAGAAAGGTGGGGACCACCCACCATGCCATGGATCCATGGATACAGTCAAAGAGTGAGCGCCAAAGGTAAATGGTAAATCTCCCCACCCCCCTACTCCTATATTCCTATAACCTCCCCAATCATCCTCTTCCACATGTCACCCACGTGACATCATCAGACGTTAGACAACCTTTACACCTCTTCTTATAAAAATCCTTTTCGATACAATGGTTTGAGTTTAAATTGCGTTTCCTATTCATAATTTCTCCCGTCGTTTGAACTAGTGTGTGTCAATGTTCAAACCAATGAATTGATCCAAGGCTCCCACCAACACCATTTGATAGCTCTCACCCAGTAAACTAGGTAACCCGCTAGTCTCCTCACCAGAAACTTGTTTGTGTCTATGTTAAAAATGAATAAACTAGCTCCAAACACCCCCAAAGCTTGGAAAGACAAGCATGTGCCCTATGAGGAGCAACTAATGGACATGAAGGCTCAAAATTTCAAACCATCCTATCCTTAACACCTGTCAGACCTCAGCTTTAACTTGTATAGACACCATTTTAGGGGGGAAGACCCTTTTAGAGTCATTGACTCACGAGTCTAATATAAAATTATGCCCTATGTTCATCATTTCCCTGAGTTTACCTCACGGCTCACTACATCCTATGTTGAAAAAAAATAACTACTTCATATCTTCTACCAAAGTCAAAATCCTGGAGGGGACCCTTAAACTGATACATAAATATTTAGTGTACCAAGTTTCTCCTACACCGAAACATTTTAGTGAGACCACTTTATTCGATAGTTATGCTACCCTCTTAGCCGGGGAACTACATGCCTTATTGCAAATGATCTTGGCCCCTGGTCACCAAGCCTTACCTATTATTAATACTTTCCCAGTATCTGTATTCATAGAGGAAGTGCAACCCATCCTTACTATAATTTCCCTTTTGTTTGGATAAGTTGATGTAACCATTGCTACAAAATCCATTGTAGTGTTTCTGAGGTATATGATGCAACCAGGCCATCTGTTTAACATACATTCTTTCCTAGCTGAGTCCATCAAGTTCGAATTGGAATATGTTTCTATCACCTCATTCTTTAGATACTCTTCACTAATATTTTATTTGTTCATATAAACTCATGTTGATGAATTTGAGTGCCTAGATCTCAGTTTGATGGCCCCAAACAAGCATAGGAATTATGTTTTTGATTGTCATGTTGTTTTTTGGTGGAAACCAAACCATGAAGGCTACTCCCAATTTATATTCTCTTACATGGACATTTATTATAATAACATTCATAAGGTATCCCCTCCAAGGATCTTTCCCCAGCAAAAAGAGATCCTTGATCTCAGCAAAGACACCAGGGTGGGTGACTGATATTTATTTGAGGAATATACAAAGATTACGGTTTATGGGTGCGAGCTTCCTCCTCATTGCCTACCTTCAATCATGAATATGAGGATATTTTCCTGGAAGATTATTAGACAAAGCCTAAATGTGGACCTAGTCCATTTTTTCCTTGCTAAAAGGGGGTATATGTTCAAGTTGTGTAAGCCTATAGGTCCTTTAATTATTAACACCAAACATGCCTTTCAAGAAGCTGAGGAATTACTGAAAGAAATGAATTTTGAAATGGTGGATATTTGGAAGTATGACTCTCACCGTATCATTTCAAAGAAGAGAAAAATAATTAATGATTCAAATTATGATCATGAGTGTAGGCCTAATATTGAATGGAAGGCTAAATTTGATTCATGGCCCATCAGAAAAGAGTTGGAGATTAAGACTCTGGCAACAAAAGAAAAGGCATAGAAAAGGAATGTTGATGAAACTAGGGACGTGGAGATGGAGGACATTCGCACGAATAAGAAATCTAAGACCCAAGAAGCAGAGGAAGAGGAAATTGAAACCATACTACTGGAGATTAAAGCAGACTGACTAGGCTTCAAGGTGACTTTATAAGACCCACTGCAAGTTGCTTCCTCCTCATCTTTGGAGGTAGCCATTCTGAGTTCTACATGGGGTTAAACTATGAAAAAACCTAGTTGGCATGTAGGGAAAATAATTGAAGAAATATATAAGAATATTAGGGAAGAGATGTAGTAAAAAATGGCATCACATTCTGTTGCATATCAGACCAGAGTCGTGGCTACTATGGACTTGGAGAGGAACCATATGATTTTTTTTTTGCAACACTCCTTGGCATAGTCACTACCATCAGGCTCACATTTCAAGGCTTTAGATGTGTCTCTAGACCTAACAAGTGTCCTTTACCCAAAAATATCAAATTCCATAGGGAGGTGGGAGAAATGTTATACACTGAGTTAAACATGAATGCCATGACCATAAGTAAAGATGAGAAGTTGCTGGAGAATGATGCAACAAAGTTGAAGCAAGAGATATATAATTATATATCTCTACATATGCATAAGGAGAAACTCAATGAGCTATTTATGAAGCTGGGAATGAACCCAGAAGAAAAAGTTGCTTTTGAGACCCTTCTCCAGAGTTCACAAACCACGATTTAGGGGCTGATACACAAGCTAAAAATTCCTTCTAGCGAACATGTGTAGTACAAAGAGTTATCATGGGTGGAGAAAGATAAAGAGATCTTGGCCAAGGAGGTAATATATAGGAACAATGAGGTTTTGGCTCTTAAGAAGAAGGTGGCAGAGCTTCCAAAAAAAGATAGACTCCCACATTTGTGTAGTGCTTGTGCCAGAAAATCCTCAAAATCCTACAAAAGATCTTACTAAGACTATATTTCTCCCCAGGAAGAATTATGTAGGACTTGCAAATCTTAATATTTTCTATCAGGTGTTCTTTCGTGATCCTATACCAAGTGCAGCGCTATGGAAGAGATGTAGCCAATTCATCAAACCTTCACTACTCTAGATAATTGATCCAAAAACTCTTCCTCCTAAACTGATCCATTACAAGTGGTGATATTTATGATTTTTCTGATCATGAAAAATTACTATTTTATGTTTTCTGTAATTATTTTATTTTTAAGAAATGAACTCGAGTTAGTTAGGGTTTGATCAGTACAACTGTGCTACTATCACACTCACATATTTTTGTAAGGGGTTCTCATATTGAGACCCTATAAAAACAGTTTATGATACATTATGAAAGGTTTGGAATTTTGTTTCGAGAGGGAATATCTGTAATTGTGAATGAGATGTATGCCTTGTTTGAAGATTAATGAAATTTTTGGGTGATTTTTGCTTACATGAGACTGTAGTATGTATTCTCCTATGTGTTTATTCCATCTATATTCATTGTTCTTCTCATATTACATGTAATAGTAGCTTTTGGATGTGTTTTTTTTTAATGAAATCATGGATTAATCTATGTCAAACACTGACTTAAGATGCCTGTGACTGGTAAAACTTAACATCCTTAGTATGCGCTCCATGTAGTCTAGCATATCATTTAATGCTCCTTTCACCCGTTTCATGTTGAAGTTCAATGCACTCAATTATTAACTAATGCCTGTGTGTTTGATTTTATTTCTTTATAATTATTCCCTGCCATCTAAAATGACTAATAAACTACATGATCAAGTAATTTTGGCCATTGAAGCCGGATCTTAATTCTTCTATGAGTATTACTTCGTTGCCAAATCGACATTTCTCATCTTAAACAAGATTCTGAACCAATTCTATCTTAAGATATATTAAATATTGAGTGTAAGTGAACAATTCTAATAGATCTTGTAAAAACTCATCAAGATGTCCTAGGCACTGGTCTCTCAACCTAGGGGTTGTCTCAAGGAGGTACAACACATTCTGACACCTTTGCTGGGGACAAATCTGAATATTTTCCTTGGGTATGACACTCTTACACCCCTCAGTTAGGTGAGTAAGAGGGGGTTTGGGTTGAATATTTATCACCTTGGTGACTCCACTATTTAAATCTTAATTTTAGCACCTTATCCTTCAAGAAACCCCTTACTCGGTCTGATGCTTCTCAACAGAAAACTCCCCTTGTATTTGACATTGAAAAAATCATATCTAGGAGGATTTGGAAAGAAATGACTCCCATCACTTCAGATCCTATGATATAATTTCCTAAAGTGTCAACTTCTAGCTCTCATAAGGCTAAAATAAATTACCCTGAGTCCTCTATCAGATCGTTAGAGTATTTAGAAGAATGTTTCCATTTGTTTAGCTTGTTTTCCTCAAGGGTTAAAACTAAATAGGCTTTTGTCAGTACTCCTATTTTCACATTCTAGACCTTCCGAGAAGTTGAAGAAGTCCAATATATGCTTATAATTAACCAAACTCAAAACATTTCCAGTGCTCCATCTCAACTCCCGTCAATTCATATAGCCCGTCAGCAAGGCCTTGTAGTATATCTTCTGCCACCTCTAATGAAAAACATGGTTCTCCTTGGATTCCTACACAATAGATATGCTCTACTCAACTTTCCACAACCTCTTAATGGGATGCCACAATATTGCTTAAAGCTCCTACCCAGGTTCATTGGGGTGGATGATTTTCACCTCAAAGGCATGTCGAAATTTTTGTGCATTCGCTAAGAATTTGAATGTTGAAAATATGGATGTTTCCCTAAGACTCTTTGTTCAGTATTTGGATGGAGAAGAAAGGAAATGGTTCAAGGACCTACCTAATGCTTCTATTAATACTTGGGAGGAGATGGAGAACACTTTCATGCAAAAATGCGGGAACAAAAGGGACCATCGGTACATGCTGACAGAGTTCAATGGAATGAAGAGAAAACAAAATGAAAATGTTTTAGAGCTTATAAGGAGATTCAATAAACTGTATAATATCCTCTGTTCTAAAATTGAACCCCCATAGGTTGCTTCCAAAGTGGTTTTTGCTAGATCCTTTGAACCATAGTTTAGATTTACACTCAAAGAAATAAAGTCTCGTAATTTGGACCAAATTCAGTTAGATTCCGTAGATGTTGAAGTAAATTTCATCTCCACTGGAAAATGGAAAGGGAAGGTTGAATATAGTGATAGGAGGAGGGGAAAGGAAGAGTCCAACTCTTTAGGCTATGTAAAGGAACCTCAAGAACATAAGATATATGAGATGAACAAGTTAATAAGGAATTTGTCTAACAAACTTGTAAAACTAGAGCTGGAAAACAAAAACCCTCCTCGATAGAGTCGACTAGTCCCTAACAGAAATTTTAACCACCAATATAGGAGGTTGCCCTTACATCTCTTACAAAGGTTTAGAAAGGATAAATAGGACCATATTCAACCTCCTTTGTACTTAAAATATGATCATGAGGATACTGTTGAAGAGACTATAGAGTCCAAGAAAACCAATTCTCTTCTCTATCCAAGCGAGAAAATGAGATAGAAGAACATGAAGGAGAAGGAGATGATTTGGGTGCCCCATTGGATGATGATGAGATAGATGGATATTCTAAGAAGTTTTCTTACTTCATGCAAGACCAATTACATAGGAAATATGATCTCTATCTAGGAAAAGGTCCATGGAGCAAGATCAAAATGAAGAGATTCTTCCCCCAAATTCTCCCAAGATAACAGATAAAGGGAAGAAACTTCTCAATACTGTCTCACCAACCAAAAAAGAATCCTTCAATATTATTATTAATAAACCTAAAGTCCCCAAAGTAGAGTAATTTCCACCATCAGTAAATCCAATCTATAATGAGAACAAAGAACCTTTTGGGATTGTCAAATATGATAGCAACCCCTCCATTTTCAATATTAAAAAGAACTGAAAAAGGTCAAAATCTATGTTCCTTTGACTGAATTGTTAAACAACCTAGCTATAAAGCTCAAGTATCTCAGTTCATTTGTTCACCCACCATAGCTCCACTGCAAGATTGCTAGAACCTTCAAGAAGAGAGGCCCATGGTTTTGTTTTGACCCCATGTTGAGGAACAATATTTTTCCACTACCCCTTCTATGTCACCTCAGTGATTCATGATCTCCTATTGCATAAATGTATGCTTGACTTAGGTGTGTCTCATAACCTGATACCATTGTCTATCATGGAATGGTTGGGACTAAAAATAAGAAAACCATACAAATATTTGTACTCCTTTGACTCCAAGAGAGTAAAGTGCCTGGGGATGATCAAAGACCTAGTGGTCAATCTATCTCAAATCACAGTAACAAATGTAGTAATGGACATTGTAGTTGTGGAAATCCCTGCAAGGTTTGGTATGCCTTTGTTTATGTCATGGGGATAAAAACTTTGAGGATCCATTGAACTGGATTTGACATATGTTACCATTCCTATGTTCTGTGGAGAAGAACTTTAATTGTACAGAGAATCTAGATTTGTGAAGATAATTACAAAGGATGATTGTTCAAATAATGCTCCTATGTATGGTAAGGAGTGTTATCACTCAGGTTTTTCCCTGCCTCCTGTAGGGAATACGGCCGAGGTAACCATTAACCAATCTTTTAGCCGTAGGTCCTAGCCTACCTGCAACCAGAGAGGGCTCTCTCTTTGTAATTTAGCTTTGTTTTGGAGTATTTTAGGCTAGTTATGATGAACAGGGTTTGGTTTTAAGTTTGTTGGATGGTGATTTCAGACAGAGCTGGGGTGCAAGTATAAAACAGTTTTTTCCATTGGGCAATGGAGTCACTGAAAGTGTAATCGTTGAAAGTGTTTCTTGGTGAAATGGTAAAGCTACAGAGTAGGAAAGGCAACCTAGGAACAATTTTCAAATTTGGAAATGATGGAATGAAGTCAGGGAATGAAAGGCAATAAAGAATCCTTCATTATGCTGGCAGAGGGGAAAGTGTATGAATATTATGCGGGAGCAATTAAGGATTCCTAAACAGTATTCAAAATGAAAGAATTAGTGAAAACATGAGCAGTTAAGAATTCATATTTATGACTAATCTTGAAGAAAACATAATTAATAGTAGAGACTAAACACAGGGTGCATTTAAACAAATCCTATGCTATTCTTCTTCTTTGTTATAAGGATTATGAAACATACATGGAATTTACGAATATAGAGAACATAAAACACAGTTTAGTATAACTTATTGTTCCATAGAATGACACAAGAATTTTGTAACAGGTCCCAGAACATCCAATCCACCTTCAGATGATTCAGACACAGTGAACTTCAATAGCAATTTGTATTAATACAATCTGATATTTTACAATGCAGTTCAGAAAGAAAATCACCAACCCCTAATACATTCTATGGGGAGGTATATATACAAAAATGAGATATAAATATCTAGCTGATGAGTCTTCATGCAATAAATTTCATTGCCAACCCTTCAAGGAAGTAGATGAAGAAAATAAATGCTGCAGTAATTGTTGGTATGCTAGCTGTCTTTTTTTTCAGAAAAATTTGACTTCTGGGATCAACTGAGTCGGTTGAGGCTGCGCCTTTAATTTTCCATTTTATGGGCTTGCTGTCCTGGTGCTTTGCTGAGTCATTACTCTGACTTCCATCTGCCTGTTTTCTTTGCACTATGTTTGATGCCTGCGTACTCAATTTTGCTGACTTGTAGCCGACCAAAAAACTGAAGCTGAAAAAAAGAGGAAAAAGACCAAAATTACCTGGGCAAAATTTCCAGCATTGCTTGCCACCAATCATCTGGAGGTAGCTGATGTCTTCTTATCTTTATGAGTGTTTCATCAGCCTCTGTGTATCTATAAGAATTGGGTGGGACCTCAAACAGATGATTGATTTCATGTTCAATATAAAACAGGTCTTCCAATTTCTCATAAAGAGATTGCCCAGAGGGAGGTCCTGCTTCTTCTGAGGAACTTGAAGATGCTGTAATCTGACTTGCAACATAGTTATTGATTCTAGTAGTATATTGTTCATAGGACAATATTTTTCCAGCGCTATTCAATAGGCTGGGTAATCCTCTGGTCTGCAATGCTGTCATCTTTATCTTGAAGTCATTAATTTCTGCCTGCATTTCCTGGCACTTTCTCTCTAGAGTTTGCACAAAATTTCTCAAGGTCAGCACCTTTTTTGCTATCAGAATAGTATCTGTCCTACTATTGATATCCAATGCTACCAACTCCTCTTTGGTATGAGTGTTCAGGAGATGAATCATTTTATTGGCCTGCTCAGGCATAATCCCCAATGTTGCTCTAGCCCTCTGAGTCTAAAATTGAGCTAGGCCTATCAATTCAGTCTGTTCATGTATGGACTGAATTGATTGCCATTGGTCACTGATTGATTGGCCAATTTTGGCCCACAAAATATTTTTAATTTCAGCTAGAGTCTTGTCTAAAGCCAGTTCTTTTTCTAAGGCCTTTATTCTACTGTCCAAGGCTTTTATCTCTCTTTGCTTCTCAGCTACTGTCATCTTGGACTTGTCATAGCTTGCTTCTAGCTTGGCTAGCTTTTCTTTGGCCTCTTTCACCTCTATCACCTATATTTATAGCTCTTTGACTACTTTCATCATGTCTTCCATACTCATGCTAGATTTTGGTGCTGTTGTTGTTGTTGCTGCTATAGCATCCGTAGTTGATGTAGCTGTTGTGGATATCGAAATGACAGGAGGGATTGCTGCTGTTTGTGTGGGAGGATCAGTGACAACAGTTGGAGCTATTTGAGGGGGCTGGGAGGTCGAATCTCCCTACTTGCCTTGTAATGCTTTCTCCAACTCTTCCTCCATCTGTATTATTCTTTGATTCATCCTCATGAGCAGATCCATGGTATCATCCACTTCTTTTTCTTGCACAAGCTCTGCAGTTTGAGGGTGGATAGTTGCAGGCAGCTTTGCTTGTTTTCTGAGTGCAACAATATCATCCTATTTCTTCTTCATAAGGGCCCTGATGCCCTTGGGATCCTTAGGATCATGCCCTAGATCCACAATAATTTCCTCCAATGTTTTTATTTGGTTATCTTTGGTTGAGGAAGACATTCTCTCCAAATCCAATTGAGTGTTTGTATTTTTCAATGATTCCTTTAGCTAATGTGCCAGCATAGCCTTGTCTGCTAGAGTGCATAAACCATTTCTCATGTTTTCTTATGTAGCTCTATTTGATCCATTGGGTGTATGTCCTTGGAGAGGACTTCCAGGTTTGTCTTTATGTAGTCTGCAACTGTTTTGGGCTGTGGAACTTTAGGCTTAAAATGAGTTAGAATCATATTTTCCTCCTTGATGTCATAAGATGCCATCAATATTTGCTGTTTGGAGGGTGTTGCTTTCAGGAATTGATCATACAGCTGTACTCTTAACAATTCATTTTGAGCCTTTATTTCCATGAAAGTTCCTTTAATGCCTGGTGGTTGTTTGCTTTACTATCTTGAAGAGGACACCTCTGTACTATGCTGCCTGCCTTGCTCCTGCTAGAATGAGCTGGTAGCTGTTTGCTGGCTTGTTTCTTACTCCCTCCTCGGGCTCTCTATGATCTCTTCACTAATCTCTTCCTCAACTTGAGGATCAATTCTTTGCCTCTTGGCTTCAGGTTGTAAGGTCATATCATGAATACTAATGCTTACATAGAAAGGAGGAAACTCTTCATTCTGATCATCTTCTATCCTTGGACCCAAGTATATAGTAGGATTATCTTCTTGCACATTTAAGATATCAGTAGCTCCTGGTTGTGAATTTAACATCTCTACAATCTTGCTTCTGTATTTGTCTACCTTGAGAATTTCACAAAAAGGGACTGATATTTTGAAATTTGCAATTTCTTTCTCAAGGTTGAAAACATAAACAATTTTTTCAGCTTCTTTGATAGGAGACAGAGGTTGAATGTCTTTTTTACCATGAAGAGAATCGGTTTTACCTTCAGCAGCCTTTGGGGTATCCTTTTGGCTTCAACAACCTTTGAAACATCCTTCTTGGGTTGTGTTTTGTTTGCAATAATTGGTACATTTCTATTTCTGAGATTGTACTATTTTTTCATTTCAAAGATAACATGTTGATACCCTTTTAAATAATCTGAAGGCTCCTCTCCTTGCTTGGTCGAATTGGACTCATCATGCTCTTCCCTAGTCAAGAAAATTCGTAACATCTCTTCATCAAGAGAATGGATAGATTCTTCAGGAATCTCAAGCTCATCTTCTTCATCAACCAAATTCTACTGGAAAGGAGGTATCACTGGAGGATCAGGCTACTGATTCCTATTTTCTCTTCGTCTTTGTTGGTTTTGAGGTGTCCTAAATTGAGGATTTCTAAATTGAGGTTCCTGCTACATAGGAGGGACTGAGGTGTTTCCAAGAGCTAACCTATCCATCAACTTCTCCATGGTCTTCATCATTGAATCTATCTTACCTTCATGAGTTGAAGAGGAAGGTTTCTCTTCTTCCTTCAATTTAGCTATTCCCATTTTTGATTTTTTGATAGCAACCATGTTTACTTCTACTTTTATTGCATCATTCTGCATATCAGCAAGTGTAGCAGACTCCCTCTCTCTAAGCAAAAGAGAAAAATCAGAATCAAATGCTTCAGCATATCTCATTTGTGCTAAGGCTTCTATAGGTTTCAAGTGAGCTGGGATTGAGTTAAACACTTTGTTAAACCTCTTTGAGAAATTTTTAATGGTTTCATAAGGTGCCCTTCTAAGATTGTTGTACTAAGTGCGTGCTTGAACCGGATTGGTTCTATTTCCCCATTTCCTTAGAAATCTATCTTCAAATTCTACCCAATTATGAATGCTTCCTACTGTGACGGCTTTAAACCATTTTCTACCTTCACCAATAAAGGTATGTGAAAATAATCTTAGCTTCACATCCTCATCATCAAATTCCTCTCTGTCAGCAAAATCATTAAATTTGTGTACATGTTCTTCTACTGTGATTTTTTCATCACCACCCCATGTTGGAATTCTTGCAGCATATTTGCTAGGGATATCATGCAGAATAGAAGGGAGTGCAAGTGGGGCATACCAAGTGGGTACGTCCATGATTAAAGGAGGAACAATAGTTGTAGGGATAAAAGGGACAGAGGGTGAAGAACTGATATGAGGAGGACTGCTTGGTTTCTAAAAGCTAATAGTAATAGCAGAAATAGAGGATGAGGAATTGATACGAAGAGGACTACTTGGGCTCTGAAAACTTGGGACAAATGTACTCCAATTTGGAAGAGGTAAACCAGCTTTATATCTTAGCAATACTTCAAAAGGATCAAGTTCTTTCAGTTTATCTAAGGCTTCCCTTTCTAACAGTAGCTCAGAAGTAACTACCCAAAATTCCCCTTTATCTTCTTGTGATACTAAGGTTGAGGTATCAATTCCTCTCTTTTGCAAACCTAAGATAATACCAATGAGTTCCTCTTTGTTTTCTGATCTAAACAACACCTCATGAATTTTATCATCAACTATTTTGTCTTCAGGACTTCTTGAGAATTCAGAGAGCAAAGATTTTGAATAAGATAGAGTACCTAGTGTTTCAGTAAATCTTTGTTTGCTTCTTGAAAGAGTGTTGGGATTGTCCACAGGAGTAGGTGGATTTGGGCCAGGGATTGCTCCATGTATATCTCCCTCTTGAAGCCACCTTTAAACTTTGAAAATGTATGGAGTCACCAAGGTAGATTGCAGCCTCAAATTTTTTTTAGCTCCTGCTACTTTCAGAAGTTTAGCTTCTTGATTTTGGAAATGAGTAATCTTCAGAATCCTGACAAATGCACTAAAATGTTATCACAAAACCAGACCGTGATAGGCTAATGATCAGGAAGACTCTAAGTAAATGTTTCAAACCAATCTTTTGGCTAAGGCTTAGCCTCCTCAACCTGAGAGGGATCTCTCACTGGGTTAAAGATTTCAATTAAGGATTAAATGGCTAACTCTATGGAAAAAACAAGTGAAAATGTATAAATGGTTGAACACAATCAACAAACATCCATTGGGCTTATGGAGTCAGCATATGTTTCAGTATCACAGTAATATTAGATTAACATGGAAGTCAGGGCATCGAGAGTTCAATATATCAGTAACACATAAGAACATGTAGGAAACACAGTCTACAAATGCATGAAGGAAGTTAGAACATTATCAATGAGTTGTAAGTAACATAAATTCATACCATTGCAAATGAGGAAATGAGGACAATAATAAGACAATCAAGCATTGAACTCTCTTCTGAATCCTGAGAAGTAAAGCCAAAATCTCTATTACATAAAAAACATAGTCTTCTACAATGACACAATATGAGTGTTTTCTTAGAAAATTTCCAAACCTTGGTGCATTACATCTCTTGTCATATATAGAGTTTCATTACAAGCTTGGATTCCTTCCTCCACCATGAGGGGAATTCGAATTTCACTTGACCTGACACCTACTGATATTTAAACAAACTATTAATTACAACTAGCAGTTAACTAGCAATCCTAGAGACCTAATACAGCTAGGAGTGTAACTCCTTATTATGTTGGCAATAACCTTGACTATGAAATAAAATTGTTCTTTGACAGTTTTCCTTCATCATCTTTGGCTTAAGTGATGAATTTAAACTCCATTCTAGCCTTTGATTGCTTGTCCTTTAACTGTTCCTGGATATTAGGAAACTGCCCCTGTATTTCTGCTTTGGTCTCCAAGGAGGTTCATCGAAGTCTGCTGACCATATTTTCTCCTTTAATCGCATGTGATGCATTGAATTAATCCATAAATCCTGCTCATAGATTTGTGTTAAGACAAAAACCTCTTGAATGATGCCTGAATCCTGACAAACTGTCTGAGCTATGAAATGATTGCTATTTTCATAGTGCAGGGTTTGGAGTTTCCATATGTTCCTCATCTCTTGAATTTTCCTTTGCTTAAGGTTCAAAACTTCTAAAGTGGTCTTTTTGTGTCTCTACAGCAGCATACTTTCATAATGGTCCCCATTTCATTTCAATATTGATCCATAAAAGCAAAACTAGTAGTTTCAACAATTTTGTAGTGTGCTACGAAACCGCTGTGTGATTCAAAAACACAATTTTTGTCATTCTTGGGATTTTTAATGGCTTCTCCATATGCTAATAGGCCAAACAAAACTGACATTGTCCATCCAAAAATAATCTTCAATCTTCAAAGAGTAAGTTTCGCATCAAAATTGTGTCAAAATTTCTGCACTTACTATCAGGTTCATTTATGCTGATACTTTTCTTCTGGTTCATTCAGTTGAATCTTCAAATCTTCAATCTGTATTTTCATCATTCAGATTTTAGTTCTTAATTTTTCATTGACCCTTATGACATATCTTGCCTCTTTTATTACAGGGATGGTCCAAACGAAATATTGAGCATGACTGCCCACTACTTCATATCTTGGAGCTTTTCCATCTTCCCAACTAGCTTTTACTCTTTTGAAATTTGCTCTTTCAACTGCATGTTTCCTTGCCATTTCATTGAGTTGGGAAATCCTATTGGCAGACACCAATTTCTTTTTGACCTCCTCAAAGCTACATTCTTCCTCATGAGTGATAACTGCTTTGCCTATGTCATCTTTGTTCACTAGTGAATATTGTACTGATGGAACCATAGGATCTTTAAGGAATTCTGCTACCTCCCCTATCTCACTTGTTTTTGGCTCTGCCTCTTGTAACCTTCTTAAATGTCTAGTCACATGTCTTCTTGGCTTGAAGACAAACTCTAAGACATGGTCATCAAGTTAAAGCTTTTTAGAAGATTTAACTCTTTTTGTATTGCTTTTATCTGCTTCAAGTAAATCTATTTGGACCAGAGGAGTCTCTTCTATGTCAATATCTTGGAGGAGATCATTCAAACTTCCCTTTGACTCTGGACTTTCATCAGCAATTATTTTCTTCCCCTTTTCCTTGGCTAATTGACTTCTGGTTACTCTTCTTTGGACAATTTTATCAACAGACTGCTGTTGTACCACCTCCTTGATCTGAAGTTTCTTCTTTTGTGACTGTTGAGGGGTATCTTGAACTATTAGTGGTGTCATAGCCTCCTTCAACTACTTTCTGGCTTTCAATTTCACAAACCTACTTGATCTTGCTTCCTCCTGATGACTTATGGCTGGTGAAGATATTTCCTTAGCCTTAGGGCTAACTCCTATTTCAGTTCTAAAGCCTATCATAAACAAGAAAGCAGACCATTCTCTTCCAATCTTCTGAAGCTCATGTAAAGCAATTAACTTGGTCAACCAATTATGGAACAATGAGGTTTCACAAGCTTCTTTTTTCAATTGAACCTTATCAGACATTTCGCCTAAGCTACAAAATAGATAAAAAGGTAATTCTAGAGATATTTTTCCAATGAAATGTAACAAAAGCTTAAAATGGTAAGAGTACACCTTATGGTATCTCCCTTCACAGGTAAAATATCTCTGGACGCATGACAACAAGTTGGCATATGAATCTTTTACATAACTTTTGGGCACTGATTTGGTTAAGTCCGAGCCTATGAATTCTGGCTTCAGAAATTCTTGGTAGGGTGCCATTTCAAATTTGAAGTTCTTGAACCATCTCTCCTGGCCTCTAGGAATCTCTGTGACTGTAGATATAACCTTAGGAGAAACTAGTATTTCTAGCACTCCAACCCTTGAATTCAAATCAGTGAAATTGAAGGAAAAGTCCTTGATTACTTTAATGTGACCTCCCTGAAGCTTTTCACAAAACCTCCAGCAGCCCACTTGTTTGAATGCATGTTCAACCTCTCTGTTCCTCATGAGCACATCTAAGCCTTCAGGCTCAACTCTAAGACACTGGCCTGATCTATGATTTTTCTTTTCTTCACACATTTCTATGAGACCCCTGCAAGGAGACTTGAAACAACTTGCTCTGTCTTAGTTTTGAACACTGCCTCACTTGAGTTGAAACGAAGAACTGCCTCGCTTGAGCTTTCAAAGAAATATGGTGAATGTCATCCCTGAGCTTGCCAATTGTCTCTTATGCATGAAAGGAACACGAAAAATACCAAGACCAATTCACCTTACCTTACCTTTTTTGAAGTTCGAAAAGAGTGCAAACAAGACCCCTAACGAATCTAATGATGAGAATGAATGGCTACATGTGATAAGCAAGGTTCATGGACTGAGAAATGGTGATGAAACATTAATGAATTTTGATGGATTAGACAGCTAGACAAGATCTAGCATGAATCCCCAATTTCGATGCGCAGCTAGAGAAAAATTTTGGTTTTGCGCTATGAAATCTCCTAACTACAAATCCCTGATTTCATAGAGCACATAGTGTATTTTTTGGGTTTTGTGCTACGAAAACTCCTAGGTGATTTCGTAGCACATGTCGAATTTAAAACAGCCTTAACACATGACACTATTGAAATAATGAGGGATCAATGATAGCTAAGGCAAGATTGTTGACCTTATTTGATGATGGGAACAAGAATCCACTCTATGATTTAGACTTCCTAAACAAAACAATAAAAACTAACATAAAACTTTGGAACCATTCTTGCTGTCCAAAATATTAGATTTTTTTTTTTTAGTGATAACACACTCTTCAATATTCTCAAAATAAGAACAAGACTACTGGCATAGGAGTAGTAGTGACACCTGTTGAAGAAGTGATCCTTGCCACCCTTGAAGAGCTAGCAGAATCCATGGAGAAAGAAGAAGAACATCACCTATTTTAATGAGAAGAAGAAGGAAACCACTTATTCTCAAGTTCAAGTTTTGAGGGAGGAGGCAGAGGGGAAGGAAACAAAGGAGGAGGAGAAGAGGAGAGGAACCAATAGATTCAAAAGAGGAGCCATCAGATTCAGAGGATGAAGAGGAAGACAACATGGAAAACCAAAATTTGGACTGGATAACTGAGGGCTCATTTGCACTTCCGGGTGTCGTGCACAATATGCCAAGACACACGAAGAATATTTTAACAAAATATGACCCTGATAAGAGAGTGAAGGAAAAGCATCACTTAGAAAATTTCTACTTACATCTGAAGACACTCGAGGCACATTATGATGACATTGAATTTAGATTATTTCCATGTACCTTGGATGGTAGAGCATATATATGGTACAACAAACTTACTCCAAACTCCATCCATAATTGGAGGGTATTTGAAAGGATATTTCTTGATAAATTTACTAAAGATAAGACCCCTTCCATGTTACTGAAGGATTTGAGTAGTCTCAATATGCAGCAAAAAGAAAAGGTCAGAGATTTCAATCATAGGTTCCACTGTATTTTGAACAAGTTCTCGGACAACACAAAACCTCGTGACTTTATCACCATCAACTACTACACTTCTGCCTTGCCAACCAATATTGCATAGTTCGTCAAGCGAGTTGTGAAACCAACTTTAACAGAAAATTATGAAGAGTCTATTATTGTAGAGAAGGACCTACATGCTATTGGAGTCATTACAGACGATGAACCCACCAAGGAATCCAAATACGTGGGTAAGAGGTATATCTTTGTGATTAAGGGCAACGAAAAGGAAACAAATGACATTGAGATCCTTACTCGTCTCATCAAGTCCCTGAATAATGAAATGGGTGAACTTAAACAAAGGATAGGTGAGACTACCATGACCAGCAGGCCCCAGAGGTACCTGCAAAGGAAGAACGCAACATCCAGTAGCAGTAGCTAGCCATCCAAACCTGCACAGAGCTCCAACACGGTTATGAACATCGAGAAAATTGTCATGGATACATATTGTAGGTTCCACCATAGGAATCATTTAGAAAAAATGTGTGTTGGGAATGGAATCCCCCCACAGCATGTTTTGGTGCTCAAAGCCCAAGTTTTGAGTTGATATTGTTGTAAATCTCTGCGAATTGCGGGCACAAAATGCATGTTAGAATCATAGGGTTGTCCACCCTAGTATTGAATGTAAGGTTGGCCTACCCATGGTCCATGGACCATGGGATTGTATAAATAGAGCAGGGCTCCAAGTTGTAAAGAGAGATCCAATCTAATGGAGAATGGGCATGAAAGGACCTCGAGATTAAGTCGAAGTACAAAGTGTGTCTTGGGTCGTAGAGTAGGAAAAGGCTCTACAGCTGAGTGCAAAGAGGCCTAGTAGAGTCTGCAGCTAAGTGCGCAGACCCTTGCAACTGAGTGCGCAGGGTGGAGTCGAGTCTGTAATTGGAGAAGAGATTAATAAAGAAAGGTTTTGTTACCAATTCTGTGTATCTATTCTGACTTATTATATGTTTTATATCATTTTATATTGTTTCTTTACTATGCGCACTTGTATGAATTGTGAATATTGTTAAGAATAACTGAAAGCATACAAATAAGATAAGTTAATCAACTAATATCAGATTACTAGTAAGGACTTGGGTAATGATACTATTCGACCCCCGAGTAGGGCTGTGTGAAGGTAGAACCTCAGGCTGTGAGGAACGGGTAAGTGTGCATAGTGATGTATGTGTAAGGTGAACTGCGGACCACTTGAAACCATCAAACATCTCCAAGGTGTGGAAACCTGGTTCTAGCACCCTCCCATACTACTTCGGGTGAGACCTCAGTCTGCGCTTCATGGACTATTGCCGAAAGGGACAGTAGTACCAAGATTTGTTTGGCTAAATCACCTCTGAACCTGGGTCAGGCCCCACCAAGCCAACAAATGGTTCTGTTGCTGGGACTAGGATCTGCATGAGGGATGTCTGATGTCGTGTCACTGGAATCTAACGAAGAAAGAAATTGAAGGGTGGTTGGACAGAAAGATTCACGAGTTCATGGCATAGGAAAACAAGAATCTGTGAGTTTCGAAGGAACAGTGGTTAGAGCGCTACTTATATACAGAAATCCATGAAATTTTCTTTGCATCCTTCCCCTCTCAGTTGTATGAGTGGATCGTGAAGCTAGCAGATAGTCAGGGAAGGTGTGGGCTCGACAAACCGATTGTGTTGACTCCAGAATTGGTGCACAGACTAGAAGCATTAGAAGATAATATTGTGTGCACTATGGACCATTGGCTCGATCAAATTATAGGGGGGTTTTTAGTCAATTTAGTGTGTCCTAAATTTCTACATAAATTATCAATTTGGGAGTCATAAACTGATGAAGTGTAGTGTTGTATGTGTTAGACAACCCTTTTCTTACCTCACTGTTTTCAGTTTTATCTTGTTTTGGGGTTTTGTTCTTGTTGGTCTCCTAAAGTGTTCTAATGCAATGGAAATCCTAATCTACTGTTAAAGAAAAAGTTTTAAGAATACTTTTAAAGATCAAGTGTGGATGTAGAGTTGAAGACAAGGTTTATGCTTCTTATGATAATTTCCAAACTTTGAACTTAAGAGATATTAAAACGTGTTGTCAACAAAATCAAAACTTGAATAAGAGTATAAACATGCAACTACATAAACCAAACTAAAAATGAAGTACTGAAAATGAGCTTACTATCTCTGGTGTCCATCCTAATTGTAGAATTGAAATCTAATAAACTGCTACAACTCAAAACCAAAAAGTAAAGAAACTAGAAACTAGTCAATGATTTCATCCATAATCACAATATTTCGTCAATTAACTTCTAAAACGGGGTTAAGCTAAAGACTTCAGAAATATCATCATATGGCATGAAAAGAATGACATCTAAATTATATAATTTGCACACTAATGAAAGCAAAGTCAATTACTTCATCTATATTCACAATATTTCGTCAATTAACTTCTAAAACGGGGTTAAGCTAAAGACTCGGGAAATATCATCATATAGCATGAAAGAACTGACATCTAAACTATCTACTTGCATACCAATGAAAGCAAAATCAATTACTTCACCTATAATCACAATAGCTCGCCAATTAACTTCTAAAATGGGGTTAAGCTAAAGGCTCTAGAGATATCATCATATAGCATGAAGAACTAATATCTAAACTATCTTGAATAGTAAACAAATCTCACTAAATAAAAGCATAAACAACTGAAATTGAAAACTAAAGTTTAGCAGAGGAAGCAAGTCTCAAATCACCACTTGATTGAAAAACTACACTAAGAAGCTTGAGCATAACGAGACTTAAAGACCTATTCTGAAGTGCACATATCAGCGTTAGTAAGAAATGTGACAAGCTGCAAAGACATGTACAAAGTTAGAATGATTATGATCATAAGCTAAACATGAGAAATATACAATTCGAATGAGAGAAAATATACATAAAATCTATACAAAAACAAAAGAAGGAACCTGAGCTACATAGGGGCCCTCTGCACAGCTTTGGACTAACACGCTGTTACTTCAAACCATGCTTAAACAACCATGTGAAAAACAGAGTTTTGTATTATGAAACAGAGGAATATGTCTCTCGGTTACAGAACAACAAAATAACACTATAACAATGATATCAAGAACTAACTATCTATGTTGCAAACGCTTATATTTATAGAGAAAATGGATAATTGTATCCTAGAGGAATTTCTTCAGCAATGGACATGTGAACAGGTCAAAATCTAAGGATTCAGCCTCTCGATTGCCATGAGCAGTAAATATATGTGAGGTGGATGTTGGATTATGTTATGGAGATGGTCTGCAAGTGGCAAAAATGGATCCATCAGTTTAGGAATGACTTCGACTTCTTTTATGTGCAGGAACATAGTCCTAGTTGACATAGAACTCTCTGTTGACCTCCCTTTGACCGGTAGCTTTCCGTACGAATTTGGCTAAGAAAATAGGACCTCATCGATGTGTGGATAATTCCTGAGCTACCCATGTGTCTCATTCCTCCTACTAACACCTGTAACCTGTAAAACAATGAAAACAGATGCGGAATTGCGAGTTTGCTGTGGAAAGTGGCTACATTCCATAGCTAATAAACAAAACCTAGATCAAATAGCACACACAATCATATAATTTGAAAATCACTCATATACACTCCTGAAATCAACATGTAACAACTTTTGATAGCTTAGGAGGCACTGACATGGGAAAATAGAAGAGAAAGGGTTTTAAGAAAATGCTTGGAAGAGAGGTAGTTTTGGGGCTCAACATACCCCCACTGTGAAGATGTTGCATGTCCTCATGCAACCAAAATTGCAACTATCCTCCCTTCAATTCATCTACTTTGAAACTTCTGCTAAGACATCCAACCTTTTCTTCTTCTTTCTTGCTGTCACTGACATCCTGGACTTCATCTTAAGACATCTATACTTGAGAATGATGAGGGCTCTACTCAAACTCCTATTCTTCTTCTTCAGTTTTCTATTTTTCTTGTGCCATAATCCTAAATGCAGCATGGTATTGTCATGGTTAATTTTGTCCAATTTGTTTTGCTCTTTTAATGTTTCATTCTCCTTTTGGATATGTCTGTTTAGGACTTCCAGCTCATAAATTTCTTGCTTTAATGACTGAATCAAAGTTTCCTGAGCTGTACCTGGCTGATTGGATGGAGTTCCTTGTTTTGCTGTAGTTTTCTGTTGTTCCAATGATTCAATGAAATCATACATTTGTTACTGGGTTTGATCAATTTCTCGAGTTTTCTTCCTTGTACTAGTTTCAAAATCTAGCTGAGGAGAAGGAGAATACCATGGAATTTGATTAGGTGGAGTGTTTTCTAGTGACTGATATAGAGTTTCAACTCCCAGGTCTATGAAATGAGCTCCTTTGATTTGCATTTTCTTCAATTTTCCCTTTAATCTAGAGCTTCTTCTTAGACCTTGTGAGCTTATGTCTCCCTTTCCTATGCTCTATTTCTCATTTCCTTTTTGTTTTGCCTTAGTTGACTATTATTTAAGATGAATTAATCTCTCAGAAAACACTTTCTCTTCCTCTGAAGAAGGCTCAGGAGTCTGGTAAATGTCTTCAATTTTCCTCTTTCCTTTCTGTTTTGCTTGTTTCCTAATTTCAGTCAATGTTTCAAAAGGAAATTATTTTTCACTGGTTTCCTTGGTCAAACTAGTAGGAGTATCTTGGATTGTTAAAGTTGTTCTTTTCCTCGTACTTTTCTTTGCTAAACTCCCCTCAGGAACTTCAGGAGGGTCTTGGAAGAAGTTCCTAACTAGGAATTTTTCCCATGTATCTTCCCTCTCTTTCAAATGATTCTCAACCAGGATCTTAATAAGGCCATGATGGTAGAGATGAGGTTCCACATCATCTATATTCTTTTGCACAATAGTAGACATTTTTCTTAAACTACTTAAAAATAAATAAGGAAGGTTGATAGTTTCATTCTCCAAGAAATTCATTAATAATCTGATATGATACATGTACATGGAGCCATACCTGCCCTCGCATGTAATGAATTTTTGAATTATCAACAACAGACTAGTCCATTTATCTTTTAAGGTTGAAACATGAATTCCTCGTTTAAAGATTGATATGTCCATACCTGGATTAGGAAGAATGACCCTCCATACCTTTTCATCAAAGTCCTTGTTTTTAAACCATCGTTGTCCTTCTTGTGGAAGCTCTATGGATGCTGCAATTGATGATTCTATCATTGGAAATTTGATGTCCTCAATTTCAACTTCTACACCATTGAAAGATCTTGCAAACGTTTTTGTAACCCCCTTATTATGACCCTTGAACTTCTTAATAAACTGCAACCATATTGCCTTCTTCAATGTGCTCTTAAGCTGCAGGTATCCTTCCATGAATTTAATCCTTTCGGGCTCTTTTCTCACTACAAGACCCATTCTTCCTTCTTACTATGAAGACACATCTGTAAATGACAGTTTTACGGGAGCAAAATGGCTATGTGAGCAGAAAATAGAAGAGGGCCATGGAGAAAATCGTTGATTACGAAATGGGAAATATACTGAGCATGAAATGAGAGAGGGTTTACAAAGTAGAAGTCTATGTAAACAAACAATGAACCGAGGATTGTAAAACCTAGTGTGAAAGCATGGAGGCAGAGTGTCTTTCGTGCAAATTTGTGAGACTAAATGGAGTTTGAGTTCATAAAAAGGTTGCGGAGTGGAACATCAGTGGAAGAGAGCCGTATTCAATCAGCTCACGTCTGCATGATTAGCCTTTTTAACAAGTGTAATGAGGTTGTACGATTAAGTATGAGTTAAACTCGGAAATAGATTATGAGATCATTAGGATCAATGTGGAGGATATGGTGTAATTAAGTCAACCATCAAGTCAAATCATTACACGTTATGGAGCTGTGATTTACAAACTATACAAATTATGCATTTGAAATGCTATTTGAAAATGGTTTTGTCCATACCTTGGAATCATACCTCTTTCGTTTTGCTAAATTTTAATTGGCTGCCTCTGTAGGTGCTTTTCAGGTGCTGATGTCTTCAAAGATATTCTCCTTCCATACCTGCATCTTGCTTTTATTATTATTTGGCTAATCACTTGACTGTCACTGCAAAGTAACAGAGGATTAGCTGCAGAATTAGCAATCATCCACGGAATCAGAATTCAGCTGCGGAAACTGACATAGTGAATAACGTATGACTTGGCGAATGAATGGAAATGAAAAATGATTGTATGGATGATACATGGAAAGGTGAATATGAAGAGAAACTGAAAGAAATTTTATTGATGGAATGAGGTGGCAAGATGGAGCGAAATGAAATGGAATGGAATGAAACAAACTATGAGTGAAACGAGAGATTTTTTTTTGGAAAATATAGGGTGTCAGAATCTTCTGATTTTCGCCCTATATTTTCTATACAAGATTTCCAATCAGTGGTTGGATTTTAGGGTTATACATTATTTTATTTTTTATTTTTTTTAGATTATGATGAAAAAAACAAAGACTAGGTTGGTGGAGAAGAATGATTATTCTTCACCAGCCTCATTGCAGAGTTATCTTGAAAGATTTTGATAAACTCCTCCTTTGAGAGTGGCTTATGATAGATCTTCAATATATGACCATTCACAATGAGAGGAGTTTGATGCTCATCAATTGTTTTGATTCTTACTGCTCCATTGCTAAAAACTTTTTCAATCTCATATGGCACAAACCAATGAGTCTGAAATTTACCTTGAAAATCCTTGAACTTTGAATCAAATAGCAATGCCCAATCTCCTTCTTGAAACTTTTTGTCCTTGATGTATTTGTCATGCCACTTAGGTCTCTATTGCCAAACTAGATCAGTTCTTTGAACTGCTTCTTGTCTGATCTCATCTAGTTCATTCAACTGCTCCAGTCTATGCTTTTGAGCTTATGATAGATCCATTCCCAACTGAACTGCCATCTTGAAGGTTTTAAATTGGAGCTCAATGGGGAGTAGAACTTCCTTCCCATAAACAAGTTCATAGGTAGTGTGTCTTGTTGTGTTCCTCCATGTACTTCTATAGGCCCATAAGGCTTCAGGAAGCCTTTCTGCCCAATCTCTTTGATGTAGATGCATATTCTTGGTAATTATTCCTTGAATTACTTTATTTGTGGACTCCACTTGACTAGTTTCTTGCGGATGATAAGGAGTGGATTTCCTATGCTTGACCTTGTACTCTTCCATAAGCTTCTCCATCATTATGGATGTGAATTGACTTCCCTGATCTATCACAATTTCCCTTGGAACACCAAAGCAAGTAAAAATATCCTCATAAAGAAAATTAACTACTGTATTTTCAGTAGCAGAAAATAATGCTTTGGATTCTACCCCTTTAGTGAAATAATCATAACATACCAATATATACTTTTTCTACTTGGATGGAGGATTAATAGGTCCAATAAAGTTTAAAGCCCATTTTTCAAAGGGTTTGATGAGTACCTAAGGTTGTAATGGCATCTCATTTGAGGGGGTAGGTTTCCGTACCCTTTGGCAGCTGTCACACCTTTTGACATATTGTTTTGCATATTTTAAGAGGGATGGCCAATAATATCCTAAAGAAAGGATTTTATAAGTTGTCCTCTTATTAGCAAAGTGCCCATTGCATGGTTCATCATGACATGCTTTGAGAATATCAGGCATTTCATCTTCCCTGACACATCTTCTGATCACAAAGTCTGGCCTTGTTTTATACAATTTGTTAGAAATCCATGAATATCTTGAAGTATCCTAAATAATATTTCTTCTTTCACTTGGAAATAAATGTGGACGTAGTTTCCCTGTAACCAAATAATTAGCCATATCTACAAACCAAGGATTTTTAGTAGTTACTGAAAATAAGTATTCATCAGGAAATTTATCCTCTACAGGAGAATCTTCTTTGATATTCTGAATCCTAGACAAGAAATCAACAACTGTGTTTTGTTTCCTAGGTCTATCTAACATAGTAATATTGAATTCCTGTAAACGTAGGAGCCATCTTGTAAATCTTCCATTAGTAATAGGTTTGTTCATCAAATATCTAATTGTATAATGATTAGTATGAATAAAAGTTTCATAGCTTGTTATATAATGTCTGAACTTATTAATTGCATGAACAACAGCTAAGAACTCTTTTTCAGTCACAGTATAATTTAACTCAATGGGAGTCAAACTTTTACTGGTATAGTAAATGGCATAAGGGACCAAGTATTTTTGTCCCAATATAGCTCCTAGAGTTGTATTTGAAGCATTTGTAGAAATATGGAAAGGAAGTTTCCAATTTGGTCCTCTCAAGATAGGTGCTTTAGATATTCTTGTTTTCAAAGCTTCAAACGCTGATTGGCAATCAAGACTCCACTTGAATTCACAGTCTTTTTTAAGTAGTTTGAAGAGTGGAGATGCTATTTTGGTAAAGTTTTCTATAAATCTTCTATAATATCCAATAAATCCTAGAAAACTTTTAACATATTTTTGACAATTTGGAATAGGTAACTTGGAGATGACTTCAACTTTGGATTTGTCTACTTTAATCCCATCCCCTGAAATATGATGTCCCAAAACAATGCCTTCAGTAAACATCATAAAGCATTTTTCATGGCTTAATGAAAGGTTTGTTTCTTTACATCTTTTAAGGACTTTTTCCAAATTTTCCAAGGATTCTTCAAATGTATTACCATAGACGATAAAATCATCCATATATACCTCTACACATTCATGTATTAGATCAGAAAAAATTCCTAGTACCGCTCTTTGGAATGTTGCAGGTGCATTACATAATCCAAAAGGAAGCACTCTATAGGCAAAAGTTCCCCAAGGACAAGTAAATGTGGTTTTATCCTGATCTTCAAGTGCTACCTGAATTTGATTATAACCGCTAAAACCATCCAAAAATGAAAAGTACTTTTTGCCTGCTAATGTATCTAATACTTGATCTATAAAGGGCAAAGGAAAGTGATCCTTCAAGGTTGCTTTATTCAATTCCCTATAATCAATGCACACCCTCCATTTACCATTCTTTTTGGGCACTATCACCAAAGGAGAAACCCATCGACTATCTGAGATTGGGTAAATGAAGTTCACATTGAGTAATTTTTGGAGCTCTTGTTTCACAATCTCCCTAAGATTTGAATTCATCCTTCTCTGAGGTTGTTTGATTGGTCTACTGTTTTCATCAATATAGATATGATGGATGCAAGTCTTAGGGTAAATACCTTTCATATCAGTACACTCCCATGAAAATGCAGTAGATTGTTTTTGTAAGATTTTGGTTAGCTCTTCTTGTTGTAACTTTTCCGTGTTTTTGTTGATATTCAATGTTTTACCTGGAAAAATTTCAACTCCCAAATCGCCAAACTCTTCCATAGAGTAGAGAGACATTTGCCTTGATGACAAGTATTCAATATAAGAATCTAACTGAAATTGTGTGTGATCATATTCAGAAGATGTTTCAAAATTTTCTAATGTGTTCAGGATTTGACTATCCTCACTAACTTCAGAGAGAGTAAAGATAGGTTGTATAGCATCTTCATCATCAACCCATTCATTGTCTCCTACTTCTATAATTGCTTTTGCTGGAGGATACAAAGTAAATTTCTTTGTTGAACTAGAACTCATAAAAGCATCAGCTATGGCTAGCCAAGGTCTTCGTAAGATGAGTGGGTGTCCTCCTAGATTATTCTTGGGAGTCAAAATCATGAAATCCACCGGATATTCCCAAGAATCCAAGGAGACTGAAATATGTTCTAGTACACCATCTGGTTTGATCACTGATCTATCTGCAAGTTACAGTAAGGTAGGTGTGAAAAGAAGATTAGGAAGTTTAAGTCATTCCATTGTCTGTCTACTCATAATGTTTATAGCAGCCCCTAACTCAATCAATGTATTTGGAATTTCAGAGTAGCCCCTTTCAATGTTGAAGGGAACAATTTGAGCTTTGAAGAGTCTTCTAGATAGTTATAAGTTCGGCATAAGACTTCAAACTCAAATAGAAATGTTTCAGGATCCTCACTTCACAATCCATAAAAGTTTGGGAGGACAGATGGTGAAATGTTTTTCATTGTTGTATGGGTTTCCTCATCTACTATAGGGAATCCAAATGAGTTATCTCCTTCCCTATTTCCCCCATTGTTACCTCTACCTCCTCCATTGTTACCTCTACCACCTCCATTATTTCCTCTACCTCTACCTCTACCCTTTCCCCCAAATAATGAAAATTCTCCATCTTGCTCTTCTTCTGCCATGATAGTTTCCTCAAAATCTTCTGGCTCTTCTATTAATGATTGATGAGAGAGAGTTTCCTCTTCTTCTATAAGTAATTCTACTTCTTCCACTACAATAGGCTCTCCTATGGAGGTAAAGAAGGGTTCTTCTCCTAGGTCAGATTTAGTAGATGGAGTGGGAGAATCTTCTAATTCAGTTGCTTCCCCTTGAATTCCAGGAATCCTAAGACTGGGAGTGTGAGTCTGGGATCGAGGTGTATCTTGTCTATTCCTTGAAGTAGTTGGAGTTGTAGAAATCAAACTTTTGCCCCTAGGTATAAACCTTCCCCTAGAATCTCTTTCTCTATGCATGTCATTTTTTTTTTTGATGATTTTTAATTGGGCTAATAATCCTTTTTCTGATCTTCCAGATCACAATAGGTGCAAGAGGAGAGCATACTCAAGAAATTATTGGACTAATAATTCCTTTTTCTGATCCTCCAGATCACACTAGGTGCAAGAGGAGAGCATACTTCAATAAATTATTAATTTTCCCCTCTTTTTTTTTTGAATGTAAGAAATAGGCTAAGCAGTTACACTTCCCCGGCAATGGTGCCAAAATGTTTATTCAATTTAGTGTGTCCTAAATTTCTACATAAATTATCAATCCGGGAGTTGTAAACTGATGAAGTGTAGTGCATTGTATTGCTAGACAACCCTTTTCTTACCTCACTATTTTCAGTTTTATCCTGTTTTGGGGTTTTGTTCTTGTTGGTCTCCTAAAGTGTTCTAATGCAATGGAAATCCTAATCTACTGTTAAAGAAAAATTTTTAAGAATACTTTTAAAGATCAAGTGTGGATGTAGAGTTGAAGACAAGGTTTATGCTTCTTATGATAATTTCCAAACTTTGAACTTAAGAGATCTTAAAACATGTTTACAAAATCAGAACTTGAATAAGAATATAAAAATGTAGCTACATAAACCAAACTAAAAATGAAGTACTGAAAATGAGGTTACTATCTCTGGTCTCCATCCTAATTGTAGAATTGAAATCTAATAAACTGCTGCAACTCAAAACCAAAAAGTAAATAAACTAGCAACTAGTCAATGATTTCATCCATAATCACAATATTTCGTCAATTAACTTCTAAAACGGGGTTAAGCTAAAGACTCCAGAAATATCATCATGTGGCATGAAAAGAATGACATCTAAATTATCTAATTTGCACACTAATGAAAGCAAAGTCAATTACTTCATCTATAATCACAATATTTTGCCAATTAACTTCTAAAACAAGGTTAAGCTAAAGACTCTGGAAATATCATCATATAGCATGAAAGAACTGACATCTAAACTATATACTTGCATACCAATGAAAGAAAAATCAATTACTTCACCTATAATCACAATAGCTCGCCAATTAGCTTCTAAAACGGGGTTAAGCTAAAGGCTCCGGAGATATCATCATATAGCATGAAGAACTGATATCTAAACTATCTTGAACCATAAACAAATCTCACTAAATAAAAGCATAAACATCTGAAATTGAAAACTAAAGTTTAGAAAAGGAAGCAAGTCTCAAATCACCACTTGATGCAAAAACTACACTAAGAAGCTCGAGGATAACCAGAATTAAAGACCTATTCTGAAGTGCACATATCAGCGTTAGTAAGAAATGTGACAAGCTACAAAGACATGTACAAAGTTAGAATGATTATGATCATAAGCTAAACATGAGAAATATACAATTCAAATGAGAGAAAATATACATAAAAGATATACAAAAACAAAAGAAGGGACCTCAGCTATGCAAGGGCCCTCTGCACAGCTTTGGACTAACACACTATTACTTCAAACCACGTTTAAACAACCATGTGAAAAATAGAGTTTTGTATTATGAAACAGAGGAATATGTCTCTCGGTTACAGAACAACAAAATAACACTATAACAACTATATCAAGAACTAACTATCTGCGTTGCAAACACTTATATTTATAGAGAAAATGGATAACTGTATCCCAGAGGAATTGTTTCAGTAATGGACACGTGAACAGGTCAAAATCCGAGGATTCAACCTCTCGGTTGCCATGAGCAGTAAATATATGTGAGGTGGATGTTGGATTGCATTATGGAGATGGCCTGTAGGTTGTAAAAATGGATCCACGAGTTTTGGAATGGCTTCAGCTTCTTTTACGTGCAGGAAAAGTGTCCTATTTGACATAGAACTCTCAGTTTACCTCCCTTTGACCGGTACCTTTCCTTACGAATTTGGCTAAGCAAATAGGACCTCATCCATGTCTGGATAATTCCTGAGCTGCCCATGTGTCTCATTCCTCCTACTGAAACCTGTAACCTATAAAACAATGAAAGCGGTTGCGAAATTGTCAGTTAGCTGCGGAAAGTGGCTACATTCTGTAGTTGATAAACAAAACCTAGATCAAATAGCACACACAATGATATAATTTGAAAATCACTCAAATACACTCCTGAAATCAACGTGTAACAAATTTTGATAGCTTAGGAGGCACTGACATGGGAAAATAGAAGAGAAAGGGTTTTAATAAAATGCTTGGAAGAGAGGTAGTTTTGGGGCTCAACAGGGGGTTTATCACCGAATTCACGGTAGACACGACAGTTAGCTACAATGAGGCAGAATGACGCCTCCTCAAAGGAACACGAGGTAAGTACATTAAATATTTGGACACTTGAATTAAAATGCTATTGTGTGAAAAGTGGGTTATGCGAATAAATTGATGTTTGGGGCTATGCGGAGTGGGAGGATCTATAGAAACAAAGGTAGTGTAGAGATAGAGAATAGCCCCTTGATTTCAACTCGGTGAGAAAGCAAGGAAGAGCTCACGAAAGTTTCACCAAGAAGTGTGATCAGTCTGATAAGGCAAGGAAATCTGCACATATGACCTCCACCTACACCACCACCAGTCTCACCATCTTCACCCCCATCTCCGTCCACACCACCTCCACCACCACCACAGTTCAATATGGTGAGTGCGATAAAATTACCAGCGTTCAAAGGAGTAGGGAATGAAGATCCAGACCAATTTTGTTTCATAGTAAAAGTAGTATGAAGCATAAGGAGTCGTGGATGAAAATATAAAGAAGGCAACGCTGGTAAGCGTGTTACAGGATCGTGCACTGACATGGTACATTAAGCATTGTAATGACCATCCAAACACGGGGATCACAAATATCCAGGCTATGTTGAACAGGGAATTTAATAGGCCAAAATCGGAGACACAATCGATTATCGGGTTTAAGGAAATCATGATGCTTCTAGATGAGACCCCCTGGGAGTTGGATCAGAGACTTAAGAGTATGATTCGTGAAGCCAACATGACCTTGACAGATGGACAACACTGCGCATGATTTGTAGCGTCACTAACGCCGCATCTAAGGACTTCACTATCACAGTAGAAGTTATCCACCTAGGCCGAAGCTTTGGAGATTGCAATGAGACTGCACGAGACCCTGATACAAGAGCTTGGCCTGGGAGTCCAACAAATCCATGAGAAACTAAAAAATTTGTGTTTGGAAATGTAGAGTTTGAAACAGGATAGGACAACTCGCCCAGAGGCACACGAGGAGGTATGGTGCATAAAGTGCAAGGGATAGGGACACGACAAGGACCATTGTCCAGTCTTTGCGAACTACTTAGCGAGAGGTGGGCCAATGCCATTAAGGCCAAAAGCAAAAGTAGGACCGACCACAGCGCCTGCATTATGGTAAGCGATTTGTTAGATAGGAGGAAAACATGCTACGGATAATTGTCATCTATTACAGAAGTATACATAGATGTCCCAGTAGTTGTTCTGTAATTTTTGCAAATCAGTAGGCCATGCTGAATGCACCTGTAGAAGTTATGAACTGATGATGGATCCGACTCCTACCTACCTAGTTCAGATTGAAACGTGAGCCCTCGATCAAATTGAAGGAATGGCGCGCACTAGATTCTAGGGGCACGGATGAGGTTGATGCAGAATGGGACTAGGAAGGGGTCGTAGACCGCTTGATCGTTATAATTGCGGAGGGCCAGGGAATTTTGCCCGCGATTGTACAAATCCAATGTGAGTATCATGTTTATATTGTACCCAGTTTGATCATGAGATAGAGGACTGCCCCACACTAATAGCGAGGTTACCCGATAAAGGAATACTCTAGCCTCCACCGACTTAGAACCTACAAATGATGAGGTCTAAGTCACGCGAAGAGGACCCGAATGTAAACATCATGCTCTGAAGTGGTATCACAACAGGAGATGACAAAGGTAAGCAGCCAGAAGAAAGCACATGGGTTCGCAAGACTCCAACAAAGGAACCAAAGTTTGAATTGGTGCGTGCGAAGGAGACATTCATGGAAGCTAAGAAGAGCTTCACGGAGGCCTCCACTTCAGGTAGTAAGGATCAACTAGAACCAGAGATGGATCCTTCAATGCTCACTACCTTTCTGGAGACATGCATGAAGCTTCTGTGTGATAGAAAAGTAGTGAAAAGACTGCAAGAACTCATCACTAGATGTGCTAGATCAGGGAACTGCACATAGTCTAGAAGTTCGAAAAGAACACATCGTGAACAGGAATGGAAATGAGATTGACTATGCAAATCAGGGAGTATGAAATGGATCAAGTAATTCTGGATCTAGGATTGGACACAAATGTGTTTCCAAAGTAGACATGGGAGTGCATGGGTAGGCCCATGTTGCAGTGGTCCCCTATTCAATTATGAATGGTGAACCAGCAGAAGATCCTACCGATGGGAAGATTGCAGGGAATAATGGTAAACATCGATGGTGCAAGTGCGCTTTCATATTTTGAAGTGATAGATATTTTCAATGACAGAAATCCCTATCCCATGCTACTTGAAATATATTAGGCCATTGACATGAATGAAGTGATAAATCTCAAGAAGCGCAAGATGATTTTTGAGAAAAAGTCACTGCGCGTAGTGGTACCTTTAGACCCTGTGGAAGGATTGTGCTACATGGAGCTAGTGTGTGATGACAAAAGCGAGGACGATCTAGATTGTATCTACAAGATAACCGCTTGAGAACAGGATTAGGTAAATCCTACAGCAGATGGCAGGATTTCGTGGGGGCGCGAAAGCTCGTGCACATCGGATTCAAATGAGGAAATAGAACAATGGCAGAGACGGTTACATGAGGTAACCAGGCTCAATTGCAACATGATGGTAAGATCACTACAGTGTGTGATAACAGAGGTATGGGAGCTACCTATATATGACGGGTTGACAGCGGTGGATGAATTCCTGAACAAATTTGAAAGAGAGGTGCCAAAACAGCCGCGTTTTAACGCTCTGAAATGGGCACTATGCGCTACGCCCGCAAGGTGGTGGGGTATGCATCAGAGGAGCTTTGAGGACTGGTGCAGATGCAAAAGGATGATGCACTTACGATTTGGGAAACCATAGATGTGGCTAGTAGACAAGTATGACAGACAAGATGATCCACGTATGCACCTCATGAAATGGACCAAGCTCTACAGGGAAGAGCCACAACCTAAATGGGTGCATTTGTTCTGTCATACTTTGGATGTCATACCCATGAATTGGTATACAGAGACAGAGCTCTGCCATGGCATGAGTGAATGGAATATCTTGCGTGAAGGATTCCTACTAACCTTCATGTTTGAAGATCGTTGGTGGGATACTATTGATGCACTACAAGCAGTAAAAGAAGCTATCTTCAAAATACCCTAGGAGCCAATGGAAGTGATTCAGCTGAAACGGGCAACACAATTGAGCTGCATGCTGGAGTGTTACAATGTAAATGTTGAGGAGGATGATGAGGATCCACGAAATATTAACATTCCAGAAATGGAAGGCTATCGCGAGGTTCGAGGACCATTGATTGAGGATCCCGACATCACCGTGCCACTAAAAACGAAGTAGGTGAACATTGGAACGGAGGCAAAACCAAAGTATGCAATGCTTGGAGACTATTGGGATGATTCCATGATGGATAAGGTCACTGATTTACTTCATGAATACCAAGACTTATTCCCGACCAAAATTATGTATTTAAAAGGGATTATTGGCGACTTAGGGATGATGAAGATCACCCTGAAACCCAACGCGAAGTCAGTTAAGCAGAGGCCTTACCACTTGAATCTGAAATATAAGGAAAAGGTCCGTGTAGAACTAAACAAAATGCTTGCAGCTGGAATTATTGAGCCAATGGAAGAATCCGAATGGGTGAGTCCTATGGTAGTACAGGAGAAAAAGAAGAAGGGTGAAATAAGAATATGCATGGACCTTAGGAAGCTGAACGATGCCTGTGTACATGACCCATTCCTGACATTGTTCATAGATGAAGTATTGGAAAATGTTGGTGGGAAAGAAGCATACTTGTTCACGAATGGGTTCTCGGGGTACCACCAGATGAAGATCACGTCAGAAGATAGGAGCAAAATGACCTTCACAACGGAATGGGGCTACTTTCAATACACCGTTATGCCATTTGGATTGAAGAACGCACCAACCATCTTTTCGTGCATCATTGTTTCCACATTCAAAGAATACATCCACAAGTTCCTAAAGGTCTATCTGGATGATTGGACAGTCTTCGAATTGGCTAAGCACCACCTAGCAAGCTTACGCTTGATGCCGGATACTTGCCAACGACTCTAGATTGTCTTGAACCTTAAGAAGTGCACATTCCTGGTTCCCTTTGGGAACCTATTGGGACACGTGGTCTGTAAACAGGGACTGATGGTGGACCCTGCAAAGATTGTGGTAATTCTAAATTTGGAAGCATGCGAAGTGTTAAACAGTTGCGTGCTACCTTGGGATGCATAGGATACTACACGAAGTTCATCAAAAGCTTTTCCCAAATCACCGTGCCGATGGAGGAACTCTTGAAAAAAGATGTCACATTCTACTACAATGATGATTGCATGAAGAGCTTGGATGTCCTAAAAGGGAAATTGGCCTCCGCTCCAATCCTAGTCTTCCCAAAATGGGATGTGGAGTTTCATGTCCATGTTGATGCGTTGTGTATCGCGTTGGGAGCAGTGCTCACACAAGAGGGCGGTGAGGGCTTTGACCACCCTATCACATTTGCAAGTCTTAGATTGTCTAAAGCCAAGAAGAACTATTACAAAACCAAGCGCGAGGGGTTAGCGATGGTGTATGCGCTCCAAAAATACTAGCACTATTTGCTAGGAGGGCATTTCAAGATGTATACAGACCATTTCACACTGAAATACTTGGTCAATAAGCCTATGTTGGGGGGGCACATATGCAGGTGGCTCATATTATTTCAAGAATATGACTCTGAGGTTGTGGTCAAACCTGGACGCTTGAACGCAAGACCAGATCACTTGTCACATATTGAGATGGGGAAGGAACCTACTAGTTTGGAGGAAGGATTACCTGATGCACAAATCTTTGCGGTGCATGTCGAGGATAGACACTTCATAGATATAATCCATTTTCTGACAAAAGAGACTGCGTCGAAGGAATACTCCATCCAACAGAAGAAGGAATTGGTGGTGCGCGCGGTGGATTTTTCTGTCATCGCGGGGCACCTATAAAAAATGGGAAATGATGAGATATTGCAACGATACCTACCTGAATTTGGATGAAGTTAGATCCTTGTGGAAGCACATGGGGGTGTTGCAGGAGGACACTATGCAGGATGAGAAACTGCACAAAAGATTCTCTGCATAGGGTTGTGGTGGCCAACCCTACACCAAGATTCGCAAGCACACTATAAGGACTGTGATATATGTCAAAGGACTGGAAAGCCATTGTGGAGGGACGAGATGCCATTAAATCCACAAATGACACTGCAACCATTCGAAAAATGGGCAATCGACTTTGTAGGACCGATCAAACTTTAGGGAAAGACGGGTGCATACTACATCATCATTGCAATGAAGTATCTGACATGATGGGCGGAAGCCCAGCCAGTCAAAAACTGCACAACCACTACGGCTTCGAAGTTCTTGTTTGAAAACATGTTGAACTGATTTGGTTGTCCGAAAATATTAATGAGTGATCGCGGAACATATTTCCTGAACGGAACCATCAGCATGCTCACAGAATAATTCCAAGTGTCTCATTAGAAAAGTACATCATACCATCCACAAGCTAATGTGACTGTAGAAGCCTTCAACAAAATACTGGAGATTGCGCTGACCAAAGTGTGCAACGTGAAGTGAAGCAATTGGGACCTGCGCGTACCTGTAGTGCTATGGGCTTACAGAACAATGTGCAAGAAACTGACGGGACAAACACCTTTTTGGTTAGTTTATGTTGTGGAAGCTATCATGTCGATGGAATATATCATACCTAGTCTGTGCATAGTCATGCTCACAGGGATTATGGACCGTGAAGCTCTGGAAGAAAGGCTCGCACAATTGGAAGAACTTGAGGAAGAATAGTTATTGGCTAGGTTTCATCAGTAGGTACAAAAGCAGCATGAAAAATCCTGGCACGACCACCATATCAAGCTATGCACCTTCAAGGTAAATGACTTAGTACTGCTGTACGACAGTAGGTTTGAAATTTTTCTAGGAAAATTCAGAATGCATTGGCTGGGACCATATGTGACTAAGGAGGTCACAAATAGAGGTGCGTTTTAGCTAGTCAAACTAAATGGAGAACCCTTCCTAGGAAAATTAAATGGCAACCACTTGAAGGCCTACACGGGTGGGCTGGCTATCTGACTAGTCGGCCAAAGAAAAGTCTTCGCACTACGAGGAGCCAAACAAAGGTGCGAGACTATAAACATATGCAGTAGATTCCGGTACAGATGTAGGGAAGCAATTTAGACACAAAGGTCTTGGAACAATGGATGCAGCAAGCTCAGCAAGTAGCAGCTCATTGCACTGTGGACATTAGTACTATTCGAGAACAGTTGGAGGGACTCCATGCCAAGATCGTCGTGCGGATAGAGTGACTCAACGGTGAGTCACGATGTTTATGTTGGGGTCATGTTGGGCATGGAATCCCCCCGCGACATGTTTTTGGGCTCAAAGCCCAAGTTTTGAGTTGATATTATTGTAAAGCTCTGTGACTTGTGGGCATGAAATGTATGTTAGAATCATAGGGTTGTTTGCCCTAGTATTGAATGCAAGGTCAGCCTACCCATGGTCCGTGGACCATGGGATTATATAAATAGAGCGAGGCTCTAAGTTGTAAAGAAAGATTCAATCTAATAGAGAATGGGCATGAAAGGTCCTAGAGATTAAGTCAAAGTACAAAGTGTGTCTTGGGTCGTAGAGTAGGAAAGGGCTCTACAGCTGAGTGCACAGAGGCCTAGTAGAGTCTATAGCTAAGTGCATGGACCCTTGCAGCTAAGTGTGCAGGGTGGAGTCAAGTCTGTAATCGGAGAAGAGATTAATAAAGAAAGGTTTTGTTACCAATTCTATGTATTTGCTTTGAGTTATTATATGTTTTATATCATTTGCAAATATATTGTTTCTTTACTATGCGCACTTGGAAGAATTGTGAATATTGTTAAGTATAACTCAAAGCATACAAATAAGCTAATTTAATCAACTAATATCAGATTACTAGTAAGGACTTGGGTAATAACATTGTTTTGCCCCTGAGTAGGGCTAAGCGAAGGTAGCACCTCAGGATGCGAGGAACCGGTAAGCACACATATCGACGTACACGTAGGGTCGAACTGCAGACCACTTGAAACCATCATACATCTCCACGGTGTAGAAACCTGGTTCTAGCACCCTCCCATATTACTTCTGGTGAGACCTAAGTCTACGCTCCACAGACTGTTGCTCAAATGGCTAGTAGTACCAGGATTTGTTTGGCTAAATCACCTCTAAACTTGGGTCTAGCCCCAACAAGCCAACAATGTGCCCAGAATAGAACCATGGGATGAGTATTGTTGCTTCTTAGTTGTTTGACATAGTCATGGTTGATGAACAACCACGACCAGATGAAGAAGAACACACTACTACATCTAATGAAGCTCTAAGAACTTGGAATGTAGTAAATATGTATCAGTATGTTCTCGTAGCCCAAAAAAGCACCACCAATAAAGAGCCTCTGAGTGATGGCCCGACCCAGAAGAAAAATAATTGTTATAACATGAGAAGTCAAGGGGCCACCAATGTGATTGAGGTACCAAAGCAGAAATTCATGGAAAACTTATTAAGGAAAATGAGTCCTTCAGTTGACTTAACATAGAACAATCAGAGCAATTATGGGAAGACATATTCAACAAAAAGTGTTTCCACGAGAAGCAAAGACAAAACCATTCTAGTGGAAACCACAAATTTAGTTCCACCCCCGGACACCTCGGTGAGTTTTCCTACAACAGAGTATAACATTGTAGAAGACATGAAGAAGGCCCGTGAAAACATTCCTCTATTTCAACTTACAAAAATCACGAACCAAAGGGACATTATTCTGTGGGTACTTGGGTAAACCTCTATTGTTGATGCCACCTCTTAAAATAAGGGATCTAGTAAGTCTCCTAACTCTCTCGCATCTATGCTTAGTGCTTTTTGTCTGGAGGAAAACTCACTCTGCCCACCATTCATGTTGTCATTTGAAATCTTTAACTTCAATGTTCACAATTGCTTGGTTTATTTTGGTGCATCGATTAATGTCACGCCACTCTCCGTGGCCAAGAATATCAACGCTCATTGCAGTAAGACACATGCAAAGATCATCCAATTGGACAAAACTTGTGATCCAAAAATTGGTGAACTCAGGGATGTGATGATCCTGCTATCATATGATGAATGAGTTCATCAATCCATTAATATTGTAATTGTGGATATCCTAGAAGCATATGAGGTATTGCTAAGCAAAGACTAGTCAAGCAAGCTGCAAGGATATGTTGGGTTGTGTTATATTCTTTCCACACAGTTAACAGGGGGTTTGAGGAGTACCGTAACCCCACTTTATGGGGTCCGGGGCAGCGCCCCCGAAAATTTTGGTTTTGGACCCTATGTTAGGTTGGGCGGACCCACCTATGGTTTTCTGCATGATTTTCGCAGATGTTTTTTGGACGTGATGGTTTTTCGGTCCATGGTATTGGATGCTTCGGCATGTATAAATATGTATTGTAACATTGAAAGGAACAAAATGAAAAATCAAGCTGGTAGTCTCGGTTTTGAGATCCAATGGGAAATCTCTGTGTATATGTGTTTTAT
>APFE030605135.1:313493-358376 GCA_000404065.3 Pinus taeda
GTTTTGAGATCCAGTGGGAAATCTCTGTGTATATGTGTTATGCTCTCGCATTTTTATTTTTCCTGTGATTTAGAATTCGTATGCAGGTAATTTTTGTATGGGGTTAAAACCTACAGGATAATTTTCCACTCACTGGTCACACTTATGGCTTCCATATAAGGGTAGGAACAACTAGATCCAAGTACTATCATAGAGATACGTGAAGCACAACCTGACTTCCTTGAATGGACATAATGATGAATTGGCTTTCACGGAACTTGTTTTTAGCAATTATTTTGTCGAGATACAGTTGGGGTGCAAACTTGCAGAGCCGTCCCCTATCCTACCAAACACACAGTTGGACCTCCTTCCATGCTCTACTGGAAGAAATGAAACTTGCATAGTAAGTAGTTGTAGTAGTAGTAGTATTACTAATGTGGTAATCGTTCCTTGTACAGATGATATGTGGACCATGTACTTTGAAGGATCCAAAACACAGGAGGGCTCTAAAGCTGGTTGTGTTTTAATAGGCCCACTGCAGAGTAAACATTTAATCTCTAGTCTCTTGGAATTCAAGAGCACGAACAACACCGCAGAGTATGAAGCACTCGTCTTGGGCTTACATAAATCCATTAACCTCAAGGTTGTTGTCTTGAAAGTGGTAGGTGTCTCCGAAATTGTGGTATGTCAGGTACGTAACACTATAAATTATGTGTCACCTCATCATAAGAGTTATCAACAATAGGTATGGTCTCATTTCTCATTTCCAAGCTTTGAATATTATTTCAGTGCCAAGAATGTGTAGTGCAGTGCGAATGCCTTGACAAATGCAAATTCTACGATGTTACTATTGAGGGACAACTTTACTATTTAAATTTTGTACAAACCATCCATCCCAGACAACATCACTAATTTACGCATTTTTGATGATGATTAACAGACACTGCATTTTATAGATAACACTAATGTATTCAAAGACATGGTGATAGACAAGAATGAGCACGAGGAGTCTCTATGTGATGCAAGCAGTACAAGTGAAGTAAACCTCATCCCTAAGGGTGTGGTATCACTAGAAAAGTTCTATGACCTGTAGAACCATTTCCAAGGACTTGTGAATGCTAAGACCCATAACTCTGCATTGTCGCACAAGAAAATCAATCTAGGAATAGAAGAGGATCCAAAGTATGTGAATCCCAATACTTTTTGTACATTACAAGGGAGGCAAGTTTTTATCCACCTATTCAAGTAGTACCATGATGTATTCACATGGATGTACGATGATATTAAGAGATATGACATGCAAATAATCTAGCACATGATACCGATCAAATAAGGGGCGAAGCCTTTTCAACAAAAATGGAGAAAGTTCATCCAACACTTGAGCCCCTCATACAGAAGGAATTATCGAAGTTGTTGGATGTGTGGATCATTTATAAAGTGAAATCTTCAACTTGGGTATCTAACCTAGTCCCTGTAAGGAAGAAGTCCGAGGAGATCTACTTGTGTAGATTTCCACAATATTCACTGCACCTCAAACAAGGAAAATTACCCAATGTCGTCCATGGAGCACATATTGCAGACATTATCTGGGGCAAAGATGTTTTCTTTGCTAGATGGATTTTCGGGTTGCAACCAACTTCTAGTAGTAGAGCCTGATAGACTAAAGACTACATTTTGTACTAGGTGGGGTACGTTCACATTTCATTGAATTTTGTTTGGACTGATTAACGCAGGTGAAACATTTCAACATGCACTGGATATTTCATTCTGTAGCCTTATTAGACAGCGCATAGTGGTCTACATAGATGATTTAACAATGTTCTCAAGACAATGATCAGACCACCTATGCTATCTCAAGAATATTTTTTAGCGATGCCGAAAATAGAGGATATCCTTGAATCTAAATAATATCATCTTCATAGTGTATGAGGGTAACTTGATCGAACACATTATTGCTAAAAGTGGGATCAAGGTAGATTTGGACATGGTTCATACCATCACATATATTTCCCTCCCCGTGAATATGAAAGCCACACAGTCTTTCCTAGGGAAGGTCAACTTCCTTAGAAAGTTCATCTCCGACTATGCTTAGATCATCAAACACATACAAGAGATGATCAAGAAAGATGCAGTCTACAGTTGGGGCAACAGGGAAAAGGAATTGTTCACCCATATAAAGAAAGAAATAGTAGAACCACCATCATTTTATAGCCTAGACTTTAGCAAAGACTTCTTGCTCTACACTTCCACTTCCGATACTTCTCTCACTGTTGTGCTCACTCAGAAGGACAAGTTGAATAATGATCAACCCATTTCCTTAATGAATGCAAGCCTGGAAGGACTAGATCTCAACTATATTGCCATGGACGAACAAGCTTATAGAGTATACAAGGAGGTGAAGCACTTCAAACACTACTTTTTGAAAAATCATTACAATATTTTTTTACCACACCTAGCAGTCAAATCACTACTTATTCAACAAGCGATGGGCGAGAGAAGGGTGAATTGGATAACTGGATTATAAGAATATGGTCATGAGATCAAACCAGTTCACACCATTAAGGGTCATGGTCTTTTTAAGTTAGCAACAAAAGCAGTCAATTCAAAAAAGGAAGAAGAATAATTCGCAGGCTAAGAGCAAGAAATAGAAATGTACAATGTTGAGCAAGCCTCTCCCACTTTAGACATAAACTCTTGGTATGCATATGTGCGCTGGTACCTTGAGCATGGCACTATGCCCTCTCATTTTTCCATGCAGTAGAAGAGGGAACTCCAACTCAAAGCATTATCATACTAGGTGGTGCATGGGGTGTTGTACAGAAAGAACCATAATGGGATATTTCTTAGGTGCCTAGAGGCACAAGATTTAGACAAGGTTTTACGTGATCTCCATGACGAACCATCCGGGGGAGACTTCGCAGGTAACACCACAACTCACAAGGTCATGCGAGCTCATTTCTACTAGCCTACATAATTAAAGGATGCTCATGCCTACACCATCAACTGTTCGGTCTATCAAAGGTGCGTCAATAAAAATCAGAAGCCAGCAGGACTATTGGAGCTTGTTGCAATGCAAGAACCATTCCAAAATTGGGGCTTGGATATCATTGGTGAAATTTTACCACATTCATAAAAGAAAAAATGATATATTTTGACTGCTATATATTATCTCGCGTGATGGAGAGAGGCAGTTCCACTGAAACACATGAATGATCCGGAAGTCATCAACTTTCTGTAGCAGAATATCATTTCCAGGTTCAACATTACTACATCACTTGTTTTTGACAATGAAATGTACTTTTATTTATCATTTTGGGATTCAACTGTGTTAAGTAAGTCATTCACGTATGACCATTTCCATGAGAGGTAGTTGTAACTGACTATTTCTCATGATTTTTTGAATAGCTCACTTAGCACTCATTGCATCGGGTGATGCTCACAGGGGTGAAGAAGTGGGATTGAAACTAGTGAAATGTGGAGAACGAATCACATAGCATCAATGCTATGTGATTCATTCTCCACATTTCACTAGTTTCAATCCCACTTCTTCACCCCTGTGAGCATCACCCGATGCAATGAGTGCTAAGTGAGCTATTCAAAAAATCATGAGAAATATTCAGTTACAACTACCTCTCATGGAAATGGTCATACGTGAATGACTTACTTAACGTAGTTGAATCCCAAAATGATATCTAATATAATGCATTGCGTAAAACACCCATAATTAAGTACTTTTATTTGTTAAAGCATTATGATTTTTCATTGAAAAATGGTATTGTCTTGAAAAATTATGCTAACTACTATCCACAAAGGAATGGTCGTTCTGAATCCACAAATAAGATCCTCATTTGTATGATAAAAAATACCATATTCTCTACGAAGGGAAACTGACACTCCCTTTTGGTGAATGCTTTATGCACTGATTGAGTCACACCTAGGCCTTCTCTGAGTACTTTCCCTTACTTCCTAATGTAAGGAAAGGAATCCATCCTCATGCTGAACATATACTTGCCTGCTCTCCAGTTGTCCCAAGAATCCCAGGGCAAGTCGTGTCTCCCAGTTCAGCATAGTATGGACACTTTACACAAGCTACAAGAAGAAAGGTTGAAATCAAAAGAAAAAAAATTACTCCATTAAAACCGTATCAAGAGATGGTTTGACATAAAGTCTACAAGGAATACTAGCTTCAGTGTGGGTGGCTTAGTCTTAAAGTGGGACAAAGTCCATAAGGACAAAGGAAATCTAACTAAGTAACAATCCCTGTGGATTGTTCCTTACACATTCCACGAGAATCTTGGCCATTACATGTATCGTCTCCAATCACTTGACGGGAAGATTTACTCTCTCCTTGTCAATGGACAAGACTTCAAATTTTACGAAATATGGGGTTGAAACCTACACTATGTACATAGACTTTGTTGTTTGTTATTATGTTTTCTTTGGTTTTCTGTTGTTTTTCTTATGTAAATAAGTGTTTCTCCTTATTTTGTTCCGACTTCCAAGTGTGTGTGCGGCTGAAGTTCAAAGAGTTTTGTGACACTATAACCCTTGGTCAGTCCTATGTCTAACTTCTTTGTATTGCTTGTAACTTTTGGTTGATGAAGTTATAATGAAAAATACGATCAGTCTGTAAGGAGAGTTTTGGTCAAACCATGAACCTGTGTCTAGTATAGGAACCTCATGCCTATACTTAGTTTCTTTCTTTGTCATTTTCAAGATTATCCAACTGGTAGAAATGTAGAAGGGGAAAACCTAAACGAGAAAACCTAAATCAGAGGTATTTATATGCTTCTATGAAGGAACAAACTCTCCTTCTCTCAATAATTCAAGATCGCTCTTTTGCCCCAAAATAAGTAAGTGCCTATGCACAATTCTCTTTTAAAATAAACAACGGTGAAGGAAGAGAAAGGCTTCCTGTGTAGAGAGGTTAAGCAGGAAACTCCACCGGGGTACCGTCCAGGCTTGCTAGAAGTGGAGAAATTCTTGTGTTCTTGCGTGATGTTAAAAGGGTACTATCAAGGCCTTTTAGTAGTGGACCAACACCAGAGATGAAAAAATATACTTTGAAAATCTCAAGCTTGCGAGCTAAACTACCCTTCCCAATTCGAAACACTGTGATCTGGTTGAATATTTTGTTGTGTTCAAATGAGAAGGTATAAAGGGAACCATGTCTACCCAGAGGGTAACTGGGGAAGCCAAAGTGATGTGCATGACGAATCAATACTCCCTCAAGGACCAAGGCCCTACACTAGAAATGAACCAAGACAAAGAAGCTAGTATTCAATGAGTGTGTCGCCAATTATTGTAGCAGCTACAACAACCTCCAAAATTTTGGCTTTCAAATAATTTTCAAAGCCTTCCTTGGTATTTCCCCTTATTGTTGCAAGAACTTGAGCTCATCTCATGAGATTTCTTTGAGTCTTTTCACCCCTTTTTCTTATTTGATCAACTATTTCTTTTGGCATGTTTAATTGTTTTACCTTGCTTGCAGTCATTTTATGGTGATTTAGAAGGTTGGTGTTTTTGTATTTGGGTTGTTCGAGATATGTAAAGATCTATCACACTCATACACAAAATTTTAAGCACTATCACACAAGTTTCATCATGAGCTTCCTAAAATCTATCTCAAATGGCGCACTTGTCACCTTTTTTTCTAGGACAATCTGATAGAGGGTAATTCTTTGTCTTCTTGTTCCATTGGTCTATGTTTTCATGTTGTCAAAGTATGTTAGGTGTGTGATCGAAATTCCAAGTTCCTCACAACTTCACTTTCCTCCCACACTTAGCCATTTTTCCAAAAATCCTTCCGACTGAGAAACTCACCTTCACCGAACCCTGATTGAATTGTGTAGTGCACAGTATCAACCCGTATTGATGCAACCCTGCTACTGGAACTAAGAAACATGTCATCACTTTCCAAGGGATATTTGAATTGCGCAACTCTATAGTTGAACAACTTCCCTTCATATCTAGAATTATGCAGTAGCTTCTCTAGCCTAACCTGAACTGTGCATTTTGCAAGATCAGTCATCAAGCTTCCTCCCTACCTGCTATAACCCCAGAATGCAGAAAGAACCAAGCCTCCATTTCCCCCCAAAATTGTGCAAAAGTGTCTCCCCATTGTCCTCCCTCATCTGAGACTCATTGATCTCAAGAACTGCTCAAAATTATCCTTTAGACCTCTCTACTCCCCAGTCCTTCCTTACCTCTTAAAACTATGCAGACCTACCTCCCAAGGTCCCATCCTACATCAGCCACTGACTGTCTCAACTGCGCAATCCTATCTCCCAGTGGCTTCTCCATAATTTTCCCTGACAGTGAGGATAGTGCTCAGAAGTTCCTCAACCAAGTCTGAGCTGCATTATGTGCATTCTCAATAACCATCCTCCCTCCCTATCACCTAGAACTACATAATGCGCAGTTATTGCACTCCCTTTCCGAGCCTGTCGCTGATCTTGGGCCCATTCCATGGATAATAGTGCATCATCTTAGACTAGGGAGATTTTGGATTTAATATCATCCCTTTATGAGTGAATTTCAGGAATAGGTACACAATTGGATCACAACGAGATGATTAAGAAGGAGAAGAAGGAGCAGACATGTTAAAAGACTCACTTATAGCTGGATGGACAAAGAATATTATCAAGTACAAGCAAAGGGAACAAATGGATGCAACCATCTCTCAATACCAAATATCATTCAAGACCCCACATCATCAAGCTATGTGGAGGAGAAGAGAAAGAACATCAAAGAACACATCTATCACTTAGTAGCAACAACGACTTGACATTGCCACCTCAACAAGCTAGTCAATGTTAGGAGTGTCATGTCAAGTCGTGTCATGAGTTATCAAAGGAAACATCACTGTTATGAGCCATGTCTATTGTAAATTGAATGTAATGTAAAGTGGAAGTCCAATGGACACACATGAATATGAAGAGTCATGTTAGTTGAAAATTCATAGGAAGTTGAACAGTCATGAGGGTAGTCAAAAAGTCACAAGGGTTGATCATCACCCCTTTTTTATATATACCCCCTCATTGTATGAGCAAAGGACTTCTCACCTTGGATCCTCCTGCAAATCATAGAGAGTTTTAGTCAGTTCTTTGAGGAGAAAGGACTAGCTCCAATGTCCTACAACTTAGGCTAGTGATGTATGATGTAAATATGTGTCTTGGAACATTTTCTTAATACAAAAGCATTTTTAGGCCAGCACGTTTCCATGCATGACTTATGGATGTTTGTATGACTATTTTGTGAACAATTATAATTCATGTTTGTTTCACATTTACTAAGATAGTTGAGCTATTTCCATTGTTTGGGTGCTTGTCTTGTTGGGAATGTGTTGTATTGGTTGTCACTGCTGCCTCATCCTTGTGGACTACTCCGCAAGATACTAGAAATACCTTTTTACTCATTGGTTATAATGATTGTCACATCTGTTGTGGACTATTATGCTGGATTGTAGACAAATATTTCACTGTTCTTTGGTTTTAACGACTACCACATCCATTGTGGACTATTTTGCTGGATTTTGGACAAACCTTCTTGGTTCACATGTGCCTCTTTCTATGTGGTACTATTACCTCTCACTTAGAGGCTCACTTTTCTCCCTGCTTCTGTAGTAAGAGAACCTAGACAGAGTTACATTTCACACTCACCTTGCTTTTTGAAGGTACCATTGTAACACTCTCATGTGTTGAACAACTAGAGCCGAGGAAAATCTATAAGTATATGGAAACTGGGCCATCATATCGAAAGGGACTCCTAAACCAAATGGTGTGAGGTCTAATTGGGACCTCATATTAGGGAGATCCCCTGAATGTTGGCAGATCCAACACCATCAACAAGTGGGCATATGAGTATGTTGGTTAATGTTTGTCATAAGAACTAGGGTTACTGATATGCTTGCCATTATATTATTATTATGGTTATATGTATGATAACTACTAGTTGATTAGTGTAGTCATATACATATGTGTTCGATAGTCATGAAGTATAGTGACCCGTGGTTGTATGCATTTCTATTTTTGTTTTATAAAAAGTAACTTGATGATTATGTTATATGTTGTTGATGAGAATTTTATATGTTAACTTGTTGTTGTTATATGTTAGTTAATGATTAGGGTTATTGTATTAATATCTTGATGTTATATGTATCATGCTAAATTGGATTAGCCTATGTGGATGGTTAGGCTTAGGACATTAGAGTATGTGTTTGGCTATGTCATCTAGTTAGTTTATTTAACATGGTATGTTTGCAAATTAGTTCAATGTTTGATGAATTGTATAATATTTCTGTGTATGTAAGATTCCTCAAAGGAATGATCTTGTTTTATGATTGTTTACTCACACACATCTATCAAGATACTTGATATGTACTTGAGCGTAAGTAGTTGAAAATTGTAGCATTATGTCTAATACTACAAGTTGACTATGGATTATGACATGATTGTTAGTCACGGTAAAGGTTGATTTAAAATGAGTAGATATGTTGTCTTGATCTTTGGAACATGTGGCTCACATGTGTGTTTAGTTACAAGGCAACATTATTGGCACAACAAGCTAAGATATGTAACAACCTTGGTGAAAATTTCATGTAATAAAAGTTAATAAAGGAAAAATAATAGCCACAGTTAATGGGGAACTTATTCCAAATTGAATGTTGGGAAAAATCCTAGTGATGGGGATCGGTTGTGGTTGTTTAATGGCTAAGGAAATTGGAAAAGGATTTGGAAAGACAAAGTGGCATTTTTGGGACATTTATTTATGAAAATAATGGACATTAGGAAAAAAAGTAGGTGAAAGGCCATAGGTTTCATGTGAGGAGGAAAATCAAGGAAACTAATGAAAAATGAAGAAAATAGATGTATCATTCATAAAAAGGCTTTTGAGGATCAGTTGGTAAGTTTTTGTCAGTTCGGTTTTGGAGCTATCTCATTATTCTCTCTCTCTCATACTCTTGGGACTTAGAGTTTTCTTGGAGAACTCTTGGAGGGTGTGGCATACTTGGATTTTTGGAGCAAGAAGGCAAAGGAAGAGTAGGAAAGCACAAGAGGACATTGGGATCAACATCACAACGAGATTTTCTTGTAGGTACTGAGTTGCATGTATGTTTTCCTCACTATTTTTGGCATGCATGGCATATGCATGTGGTTTTTTGGTTATGATATTTCATTGGCATGGAGGACGGTTGGTTGACAACAGATTTCCTAGCCTTGCTATTTCCTACATAGCCATGGTGATTGTGGGTTCATTTCCATTTTTTTGTTTTGGTTGGTTGTCATGTTTCCTTAGCTTGGGTTGAGCTACTAGTCCTGGAACCCTGTTTGGACAAACACTCTGGAGCCCTGTACCAGATTGGGTTGAGTTACTAGTCCTATAACCTTGGCTGGACAAACTCTCTGGGGCTCGATAAAATTTCTAGGTTGATTTAATAGTCCTGGAGAATTGGCTAGACAAATGCTCTGGAGCCATGGAAGGTTGGGATATAGATCGATATGATGATGGTTTTTTTATGCTCGAATGTGAGGTGGAATCATTGTTTGATGGGTTGAGGTGGATGGCCTCTGGAAGCCCTAGATGGTTTGGATTGATTGTTTTTCTGAGACCCCACATTTATGCTAGGAATATGGCATGGGGGTTGAATGGTTGAAGAGATATTTGGCTCAACCATTCTACAGTTGGGTGGAACGTGGAAGTTCCATCCCAGGTTTTCATTTTGCATCATCAATATGAAGTTGGTCCTACTTGTATTTCTATGAGTATTATACTTGATTATATGAGGCATATATGGCTATCATTTCATGAGTATTTCTATTGCTATTATGATGGTTATGTATATGTTTTATGATAGTATATATGTATGGCTCTCACCTTGTTCCTATTTGTAAACGAATGATCAATGTATATATGACCTAATGGATGAAATGGTAGTTGATGTGTTGTGGAATCAATGTTTCTTAGTGATTCTCAACTAAGTATGAGACCCCTATGCTCAGATCTCATATTTACACCAGTAGATTACTTGTTCATGATATCTTTGACGAAATACCTATCACGGCTAGTAGGGGTCAAGTCAAGGTCTTATTGAAGTAATTGCATTAGTACTATTGTTTTCATGTTATTTTACTATTTTGAAGGTGCATGATATTCTTGGGAGTGACCTAGGCTCTAGGCCTAAAAACATGGCTTAATTCTCGGGGATGTTGGCACAGAGCTGACAAATAGAGTCCCTTGACATTGGCTTGCAGGCCTATGAGAGCGTTTAGAGATCCTTGGACGCTAACATGCCCATAGCATGAGAGCGGCGAGAGGTCAAGTTGTCGAAAATATCAGTGGAACCCATGCCCTAGTTGGAAAAAGGGTTAGATTGGTTCCTGAAGGTCCTAATGATAATGTTCAATGTCTGTATGGTGTGTTTTCATTGGTTCTACATCCTTAAGATGACTTAGGAGGTTGAATCATATCATAGTGGCCTCTCGTCGCACGTTTTCCCTAGTTGTCTAGTTTCTTGGGTAGATGTCGGAGGAGGGTGGCTACAAAGTGGTATCAGAACATGGTTCACCCCTCAAACTAGATGGGATATGTGTTGGTCATACATGCATGTCAGTTGCATGTGTGTCTCTTACACTTGCATTCCATGTTCTTGTTTCATTTTCATAATTTTGATCATGGTTGTAGTGATATCATCATGTGGAAGTTGATGTTGTTTTTGTGGAATGTATCATCATGAGTGTATGATGGTTACATGTCGATTTATGTCACTTACATGTATCATTTTTGTATGCATTTTTACATTCTCGTATGTTTGGTTACATTCTTGTATGCTTAGTTGCATGTATCATTCTTGTAGGCTTGGTTACAAATGTTGTTCGTTTATGCTTTATTATATGTGTTCATGCATGTGTGGGTTTGGTTATGCATCACTTATGCATGTTCATGTTTGCATGTTGTCAAGTGTACAATGATGTAATAGTTGTTGTCATTCATAGTATGTGATGTTGATAAGGTCATGCATTGATCACTGGGCCTTAGCTAGAATGATGTCTGCATGGTCATATGATTGTGTTATGTTCCTATATGTTGTCATGATTATGTTATACATGTACCACATGGATTTTTTGATATTGCAGATAAGGTATCCTCCCCAACATATACTAAGGTATGTTGGTTTATGGTGATTTGGTTTAGCTGACATGATATACCTTGCAGGAAGAAATATCAAATGACTAGCAAGATGATTGACTATAAATATCCCCCCTATGAATTAAAAGAGTAGTATAGTGTTGGGAACTCTTCTGATTTGGAAGTTAAAATGAGAAGCTTAAAGGAATAAATAAGGAGTTGTAAGGTAGATAATGATATAATAATACAGCCATAGGAGAAGCTAACAGAGGTAAATGCAGTGATACTTTAGAGCTTACATATTTGCAGTGACAAGGGCCACTTTAGATCAGCCATGAGCACGAGGATAAAACTAATGGGTCATATGGAAGTAGTTCACATGGTGGTCACAGGTTAGATAGTGACGACACAGTCAGAGATGGTAGATTGTTGGACACTTTCGATAGGAAAAGGGGTAGGCACACTAACCATTCTAATACTGGTTGTGATAGGCATGATGATCGATATCATTACCATCCTTACAGGAGGAGTGATAGGGGATACTTTCCAGATGAGTTTAAGAAAGCAAAGCCATCAACATTTGATGGAGAGATGAAGAAATCATAGGATGTAGAGGCATGGTTTCTTGGTATGAAGAAGTTCTCCAGGTTGCATGATTATTTAGAGAACATGAAAGTCAAAGTAGCTACATTCAATGTCAAAGTTAAAGTAGACATTTGGTGGGAAGATGTGAAGAATGTTAGAAATATACATGAGGAAGACTTGAATTGGAGTGAGTTTGAGTGGTTATTCAAGAAGAAGTATTTTTCTGAGAGATACTTTGATGAAAGGGAAAAACAATTCAATGAGCTAAAGATGGGATCCATGACAGATGATGAGTACACTAGCAATATCTTGGAGCTGCTGAGTTATGTGTCTTACCCCAAGGAGGAGAAGGCCAAGATTCAAAGTTTCACTAGTGGGTTACCAATGGATTTCAAATATAGGATTGAGTTCGATGAGCCTAGATCATTGGAAGAGGCCATTTAAATCTAAAGCATTGTTATGAACAATCAAAGCACAAGTTTGAGACTAAACCATATTGGAAAGGTAATTCCAAGAATAAAGGAAAATGGGACAAGAAGCAAGTAAGACCATTAGGTAATAAAGAGAATGTTGCATCACCTAAGAGGTTCAATGCATGTGATAGAGGACAGAGACATCAATCTGAGGAGAAAAATAAGGAGCCTGTACATTGTTGGACTTGTGGAGGAGATCATTGTAGGAGAGATAGTCCATAATATCATGGTGGTAGGCCTAATATATATAGTGCGAAAGATGCACAAAATGTTGGGGATGTTGGTCAGAGTGTTCCTCATATTTATGAAACATTGGATAACAAATAGGTAGACCACCAGGCATCTATAATTGAGATCGATGGTAAGCTTTGTGATCAATTTATTTGTATTTTGATTGACCCTAGATCTAATTATAGCTATGTTAGTCTTGAATTGTTGGATAAGTGTGGTTTGAGTAAGGAATTTCATGCAGAGTCTTGGTTAGTGCAATTGGCTACAGGGACAAATTAGTGAGTTCATCATTGGGTAAGAGATTTTGCATTGGATTTGAATGGTCCTACCACAACACATTTGAATGTATTACCATTGGGGTCATATAGTATGTTGTTGGGATTAGTTGTACCTTCATAGAACCAAGGTGGATTGTTGTGACAAAGCTATTGAGTGCTTAGATGATAATGGGGAACCAAGAGCTTTACAGGGAAAGAAGAAAGCCACATCAGTTAGGATGGGGACAACTATGAAGGAAAAGTGTAGCCACAGGAAAGGTTGTACATTATTCATAGTGCACATTTATAGTGATAAAGGTAAGGAGGTTGATGATGTAGATGTTATGAGCAAGTACCCATTTTTACAGTAGTTCAAGGATGTATGTCTTGAGGACATTTCAGATTTTCCACCTCACAGGGAGGTATACGTTTCTATTGAGTTAGTGTCAGGGGTAGCTCCAGCATCAAAAGCACCTTATCGGATGAGCATAGATGAGTTGGTGGAGTTAAAGCTACAGTTGAACGAAATCTTGGACAAGGGATACATTAGGCCAAGTGTATCACCATGGGGCACAATGGTATTGTTTGTGAAGAAGAAGGATGGTTTAAATATTAGATTGTGCATTGAATATAGGAAGTAGAACAAAGTGACTATTAAGAACATGTACCCATTACTGAGGATTGATTACTTGTTCGATCAATTGAAGGGAGAAGAAGGGTTCTCAATGATTGATCTAAGATCTTGATATCACCAGGTATGCATCAAAGAGGAGGATATTTACAAGACAACTTTCCCAACCAGGTATGGGCATTATGAGTTTGTTGTAGTTATATTTGACTTAAATAATGCTCCAACTACATTTATGTGCTTGATGAATAGAGTGTTGCATTCGTATTTGTATAAATTTTTTATTGTGTTCATTGATAACATATTGGTAGATTCTAAAAATGAGGAAGAGCATTCTGAGCATTTAGCAGCAGTGTTGATGTTGCTGAGAGAGCATTAGTTCTATCCTAAGATCCACAAGTGTAGTTTCTTTCATACTGAGGTACACTACTTGGGATATGTTGTCTCCAAGGAGGGAATTGTAGTAGATCCAGAAAAGATAAGGGACATCATGGAGTGGGAAGCTCCTAAGAATGTGGATGAGGTAAGATATTTCATGGGATTGGTGTGCTATTATAGGAGGTTCATCAGGAATTTCTCACAGATTTCTTATCCTATTACATCATTGTAGTGGAAAGGTAAAAAGTTTGAATGGACAAATGAGTGTGAGGCTAGTTTCGAGCAACTTAAGTAGTTGTCGATACATGCACCACTATTAGAGATTGTAGATCTAGATAAAGAGTTTGTATTATGCACAGATGCTTGCAAGAAAAGACTTGGTGGAGTCCTTGTGTAGTATGGACAGGTGGTATGCTATGAGTTGCAGAAATTGAATGAGCACGAACAAAACTATCCCACGCATGATCTTGAGTGGGAAGTGATTATACATGTGTTGTAGATGTGTAGACATTATCTTCTGGGCATGAGGTTTACATTGATGAGTGATCACAATGGTTTATGATATCTATTTGACCAACCAAATTTGAATGGTAGGAAGGCTCAGTGGTTGGCTACAATCAATGAGCTCGATTTTGAGATCAGGTATATCAAAGGTAAAGAGGACAAACTATTAGATGCTCTCAGTAAGAAGATACAGGTAAATCACTTAGCAGAAATGATCTCCTATGTGACAAAATTATAGTCTAGGATCTTGGAACAAGGTTAGTAGGATGTTAGATATATGGAGATTATGCACAAGCTATAGTAGAATACTGGTACAGGTATAATTGAAAGTAATGGTATAGGTACAGGTGATTGTATAGGTATAGGTACAAGTGATAGTATAGGTACAGGTACATATGGTAGTACAGGTATAGGTGCAGGTGCATAGGATGTGGACTATTGACTTATGACGAATGGATTGGTTAGATTCAGAGACAAGATATATGTCCTGGATAGTAGTGAGCTCAAGAAGGTGAGCTTGAGGTATTTATGCAAAACCATATTCAGGTAACCTAGGCTATCAGAAGACATTGACCGTAGTGAAGATATTTTATTATTAGCTAAATCCAAAGAGGGATGTAGCAAAGTTTGTGGCTAGGTGTTTTGATTGTCACCATGTGAAGGCAGAGTGTAAGCATCCAGGTGGATTGCTACAATCGATTGTGATTCCACAATGGAAATGGGAAGTCATTTCCATGGACTTCATCATAGGTTTTCCGAGGACAGTGAGACAAAATGATTACATCATGGTTATTATGGATAGGTTGACAAAGAATGCACACTTAATTCCAGTGAAGTCTACATTCTCAACTAGAAATGTAGCATAGGTACTCATTAGAGATATGGTTATATTTTGTGGTGTTTCGAAAAATATTGTGTCAGATAGAGATGTAAAGTTCACTTCCAAGTTTTGGAAAGAGTTATTTGCAAGTTTGTCCATAGAGTTTTCCTTTAGTACAACTTATCATCTACATACAGATGGACAGATAGAGAGGGTCAACAAGATATTAGAGGACATGTTGAGGATGTATGTGATGCATCAGCAGTGGAAGTGGGAGGAGTATCTTCCCTTGGTTAAGTTCATATAAAATAATGGGTATCAGGAATATTTGAGGATGAGCCTATTTGAGGCATTGTATGGGAAGATTTTCAATACTCCTATCAGTTGGAGTGATCCAGTTAACAGGGTGTTGATTAGTCCAGACATGTTGGTAGACATGGAATAGGAAATGCAAGTAATTAAGAAAAATATAAGGGCAACACATGATAGGCATAAGATCTATGCATATCAAAACACATTGTTCAAGTACTTTTAGGTTGGGGAATAGGTGTACTTGGGCATCAAACCAAAGAAGTTTTCCTTATGTGTTGGATCATGTGCCAAGCTGGGACCACAGTTTTGTGGACCCTTCAGTATCATTGAGAGGATTGGGGCAGTAGCCTATTGACTTGTGATTCCTCCAATGATGAAATTCCATGATTTTTTCCATGTGTCATTGCTTAAGAAGTATGTTAGATATGTTAATCATGTGATTGAATGGTTTGTATTGCAGGTGGAACCAGATGGAGAATTATAGCCAGAGCTTCAGTCTATATTGTAGAAAAAGGTTCTCATGCTCACGAACAAAACAATTGAGTAAGTTAAGGTGCAATGGAAGCTCTTTGGGCCCGAGAAAGCTAAATGGGAGATGGAAGATCAAATGCAAGCTAACTATCCTTCTTTGTTCACCGGTAGATGCAAAGTAGTTCTGGTATGGTGTTTTGGTATAAGTTTTGGTATAAGTTTTGATGATGTTTGGTATATGTACATATGTATATGGATGTAAATACTACCATGAGATATGTTGTAATGCTCCAATAGGCGGTATGGGTGTCATGTCATGATGGTGTTATGGTGTTATTTTTTCATGTTGGTTTTCTTCTCAGCAGGTTGATCAATGTAAATTTTGTAACAAGCTAAGTTATAAAGCTCCATTGGTAGTATATTTTTCTTACAACAGTTTTGTGGTTACAGGTGTTGTTGAACAACAAGGATAGTGTTCCCCCAAAGGGGAGAGTTCTGTAACAACCCTGGTGAAAATTCCATGTAATAAAAGTTAATAAAGGAAAAATAATAACCATGGTTGATGGGACACTTATTCCAAGCTAAATGTTGGGCAAAATCCTAGTGATGGGGATCACTTGTCATTGTTTAGTGAATAAGGAATTTAGCAAAGGAAATGGCTAAGGATTTGGAAAGGAAAACTTGCATTTTGGCACATTTATTTATGAAAATAAAGAAATTAGGAGAAAAAGGAGGTGAAAGGTCACATGTTTCGTGTATGGAGGAAAATGAAGGAAACTAATGGAAAATGAAGAAAATAGAGGCCTCATTCATAAAAAGGCTTTTGAGGATCAATTGGTAACCTCTTGTCAATTCATTTGTGGAGCTCTTTGGTGGCCTGGGTGCAAGTGATAAGGACAAGCAGCTGAGACCTGATATAATTTCTTCAATTTCAAGCTGAATTCCTCTTTCTGCTTCAACAGTTGTATCAATCATATAATGTTAGACTGTCTGCTTCATGAATTTTCCCTCTGATCACCCCTACCCTTGTTATTGGGCACAAATCATCTCATAGGCCCTTCTTCCACTATCGGGATTATAATCCCGTAGAAATCATTAAGATAAACTATCGTTGCTTTAAAACAAGTGAAAATGCGTTTAAAATGCAATATATATAGGCAGAGGATTTCGTTCCAAAGGAATGAAAATACACTATTGGTGGGTTTTTTAAGGGAAATAATCCACACACAGGAATACACTATCGGCAGCCGCTATCGCTCCCAATTATTGTCGTTATGGAGTTCTAATGCGATATCGCTATTGCTATCGATGATTGACAATGGCCTCTTTATTATAGATTCGCCTCCCCACTAAACTTCTGATGTGATAGTACGTGCACTATTGGAAATCGTTATCGGCAATTCTAACACTCCAATACTATGCTCCTTCTATTTTGATCTGGCGATGCGATAATAATTGCGGACCGGATAGCGTTTCCACTCTCCTTTATAATGTTTTGGTTCTGGATTGTCGGGGTTTCAAACTTCCACGGTTCCAAAGGACCTTCCCACTCCACTTGCGGATCTCTGATGCGATAATGGTTTGGACTCGATACGGGTATGAACCAAATTCAATAGAAATTCAGGTCCGAAACTCTGCTCTGGCTAAGTAATTACACGGGGTTTCCTGTGTAAAAGAGAGTTTCTGTTTGGAAGCTCAACAATGCATGTAAGAGGAAATAAATGTGTCGATATATGGAAATCAACCTAACAGGCCATCAACTTAAGTGTTAATTGGGAAACAAGGATTGATTCACCATTAATAAACACAGAAAGTAACAGAACCGAGACTGATACATGCACAAAAATAACAATTTAATAGAGAACGGTTTGTAGATAAGAATGCCTATGGGCTCTCTCCACCTGAGCATCCTGTTATTTCATTTTATAAATAATAGATAATCCCTCTCAATCCTTATCCATACAAAAGCATGCCTTTTACATAGAGCGATTAAAGAAATAAATCTACTATAGCTTATCATAAAGCGATTTATTACAACTTGATCATATTCTTAATTTTATCATTATCCTAAGCTAGAAAAGCATGGAAATTGTTGGCTAAAGGACCCCACTCCTTTTCCTGTAGATTTTTTTGGATTTTTTTGGAACAAGTTTGAAGGATTTTCCTCCAAGTCGCATGCTCCTGCATCAGACTCCTAAGGACAAAATTCTTCATGGGCTCCTGTCCATGAGCTCATCTACAGAACTGCCTAGTTTATGTAGCATGTCTACTGTAACCCAAGTAGCTACAGCGGTTGGCTGATCCTTCCACTTTACCAAATATTGGAAGTACTCTTGTCCTCTTGTTTTCTTAACCACCTTCTTGTCCATAATTCTTTTTGGCTGCAAATTCTTTGTTGTGGGTAATTGTTTTACCCAATCAATCTCTTGGGTCTCTTGATCGTCTGTTGTATCATCTGTAGTTTCACCATCATACTTGTACAGGTCTGCAACATTAATAATTGGTGATATTCCAACATCAGGGGGTAAATCAATCTCATAGGAATTTGTAGAAATTTTCCTCAATTCTCTGCATAGTCCAATTTTTTTGAACTTCAATTTGTTATACTCCCTCTTTGGAAACCTCTCCTTTCTGAGATGTGCTAAAACTAGATCTGCAACTTCAAAGTTCACCTCTCTTCTTCTCATGTCTGCTCCGGTCTTGTACTTGATGTTTCTATCCTATAGCTGTTGTTTCATTTGTTCATGTATTGCTTGCATTTTTGAAGCAAAATCTTCACCCTCTGCACTTCTCATCTCATCTTTTCCCAAGTTTCTTAACTCATATACTCCTCTTGGATACATTCCATAAACAATATGGAATGGACTTTATCCTATACTCCTATTAGGTGAGTAATTATATGCATATTCAACTTGTGCTAACACTTGATCCCATTGATTTGGATGTTCTGCAGTAAGGCTCCTTAAAAGATTGCCCAAACTCCTATTCACAACTTCAGTCTGTCCATCGGTTTATGGATGATAGGTAGAACTAAAACTTAATTTAGTTCCCAATTTATTCCATAGTGTCCTCCAGAAATGTCCAATAAATTTGGAATACTTGTCTGAGACAATACTCTTAGGCAACCCATGCAATCTTACAACCTCCTTAAAAAACAATTTAGCAATGTGAGAAGCATCACTAGTCTTATAACATGGAATAAAGTGTGCCATTTTGAAAATCTGTCCATTACAACAATAATTGAATCATTACCTCTTTGTGTCTTTGGTAAACCCAAAACAAAATCCATACTTACCGTATCCCAAGGCCTATCTGGAATTGGTAATGGGATATACAAACCTGTGTTTTGGCTCCTTCCCTTTGCATATTGATAGACTTTGCAAGTTTTCACATACTTTTCCACTTCAGATTTCATTTTTGGGTAGAAATAAAATTTTTTCAACTGTTCAAAAGTCTTCTCTATGCCAAAATGTCTTACAAGTCCTCCACTATGTTTTCTTTGATTAAATTCTCCCTCATTGAACAATTTGGTATGCACAGCTAATTTTTCTTAAACAACAATGTATCTTGTAAGAAGTAATCCAACCATCTACTCCTATCCATCAAAACAATATTTTTACAAGCTTTAAATGCCTCTTTGAAATCTGGATCTGTTCCATACAATTATTTAAGAAAATCAAAACCCAACACTTGGATTTGACTCTCTTGGAATAATACACTTCTCCTACTTAAGGCATCTGCAACTTTGTTTGATTGACCATTTATATGCTTCAAAACAAAATGGAAACCTTGAAGATACTCTACTCATTTGGCATGTTTCTCGCTAAGCTTTGGCTGCTACATAATATACTGTAGTGCATGGTTATCTGAATAAAGTATGAACTCCTTTGAAATTAGATAATGCCTCCATTTCTTCAATGACTGCACAACTACATAGAACTCCTTATCATAAGAAGAACACTTCTTTTTGGAATCATTTACATTTTCACTAAAATAGGCTATTGGTCTATCTTCCTAGCTTAAAACACCTCCAATTGCTTCTCCACTGGCATCACACTTCACTTGGAATGGCTTATTGAAATCAGGTAGAACCAAAATAGGCTTTTCAGTAAGTTTCTTCTTTAACAGCTGAATTTTTTTTTTCTGCTTCAATAGTCCATCTAAATGGTTGTTTGTCCTTCTTTATGGTCTCAATAATAGGTGCATTAATATTACTAAAATTCTTGATGAATTTTCTATAAAAGCTAGCAAGACCATGAAAAATTCTTACCTCAGAAACACTCTTGGGTGAAGGCCACTCCATGATTGCCTTGATCTTCTCTAGATCCATCTTCAGCCCTTTAACAGAAATAAAAAAACCCAAGTACACTAGTTCTTCTTTCATGAATGAAAATTTCTTCAAATTCAGCAATAATTTCTCCTGTTGTAGCCTTTGTAAGACATAATTCAAATGCCTTATATGTTCCTCCTTAGACCTGTTGTAAACTAATATATCGTCCAGATATATTATTACAAATTTACTAATAAAATATTTAAAAACTTAATTCATGAGTCTCATAAATGTACTTGGTGAATTTGACAACCCAAAAGGCATTACTCTCCACTCATATAATCCCTCATTTGTCTTAAAAGTGATTTTACACTCATCCCCTTCTCTTATCCTTATCTAATTATACCCACTTTTAAGATCTAGTTTTGAAAATACTTTGCTACACTCAAGCAATCCATTAAATATTTAATTCTAGTTAAAGGAAATCTGTACCTGATTGTGATTTTATTGATGGCTCTTGAATCTATACACATTATCCAACCTCCATATTTCTTTGGACTCAACACTGTTGGCATTGCATAAGGACTCAAGCTTTCTCTGATCAACCCTTTGTCAAGTAATTCTTGCATCTGCTTCCTAACCGCTTCACTTTTTGTAGGAGTCATTCTATACACTGCTTTGTTAGGTAGATTTGCTCTAGGAATCAAATCTATATGATGGAAATTCTTCTAATGGGTGGCAACTCATTTGGCAAATCATCAACAATAATATCACAATATTTCTCAAACATTTCTTGAATTTCAATGGGTAAATAAGAAATTTTACTAGAAGTCATTATTACCTTGGACTTGCAAATTACAGCAAAATTTATCTCATTCTCTTCAACCTGCTTCAAGTGTTTGTTTCCTCCTAGTAACATAGTTTTTGGATCAGTCTTCTTTTCTGGTACATCTTCTTCTTGTAGAGGCAACAACTTATGATTGACACCATCCTTTCCAAACTTGCAGGTGTTTCTTTTCCCATCATGCATGGATCCTCTATCATATTGCCAAGGTCTTCCAAGAAATATGTGACACACATCCATTGGCATCACATCACATACAATTTTATCTTTATACTTTCCCACCTAAAATTCTACTTCACACTGTTCATTCACTAACAATTGATGTCCCTTTTGCAACCATGACACCTTGTAAGGTGTTGGACGTTTCATTGTCTTTAGCTTCAATTTCTCCACCACTTCTTTAGAGACCAAATTATCAGTGTTGCCACTATCAATGATCATCTAACAACATTTCCCTTGAACTTTACACACTATTCTGAGTAAAGTCTTTCTTTGTGATGGTTCAACAATCTCCTTTGTTGGCTTGAAAAAAACTTTATTAACTACCAAAGATTCTCCTCTCTCTGGTATATTTTCTTCTTCTATCACTGCTACTTCTAGTGCTTCTCCCTCAACTGGAGCAACAATTGCATTCCTCTGGCTTGTTCCTACATTCTTTGGGCACTCAAAACCTCTGTGTCCTAGCTTGTTACATCTGTAACATCTTAATTCTCTTCCTCTTCCTTTGCCTCCTCTTCCTCTAGAAAAACTCCCTCTACCTCTTGCATCACCTCCTGTGGGTGCATGCTGGGTTGAGCTATTGCTAGCTCCATATTTAGGTGTTGTAGATCTCCCTCTACCACCTTGACTTCCCCTTCCTCGGAAAGTACCTCTCCCTCTAGAAGACTGCTTCCTCATGAGTTTTTCTTCAGCTTTCAATGCTATCTGATAAGCTTCCTCTACTGTGTTAGGAGAAAGTAGACTTATCTCATCTTGAATGTCCATCCTAAGGCCATTCACCTATCTAGCCACCTTCTCATTTGTATCCTGGGCTTCTCTAGATCTTATGCTTACCTTGTAGAATTCCTTTGTGTATTCTTTCACTATCATAGATCTCTGTCTAAGATTTTGCATCTGTCTAAACAAAGTTTGCCGATAATTACTTGGTAAAAACTTACCTCTTAGCTTTGCTACCATTCTGCTTCAATTCTTGATAGGTTTCTTGCCAAGTCTCTTTCTTTCTCCCTGCACACCATCCCACCAAAGCACTGCATGGCCTTTTAACTTGGTGACAACAAACTTTACTTTGTTCTCATCTTCTATTTCTTCATAATCAAAGAATTTCTCCATGCCATTAATCCAGTCTATCAATTCTTCTGGATTCTGTCCTCCTTCATGTATTGAAACCTCGATATTTGGCCTAGTTGTGGATCTCAACACTGATTGGAAGAATCTCATCTCAAGGTTAACTGCTACAACTTCCTCCTCTGCAGCTTCAACCTCAGGTTCAATAACATCTCCATCATGTGTGTTTCTGCCTGTTGTTAATGCATCCAATCTAGCTCGCATCTGTTGCACAACTTCCATTACTTCAGCATTTGCAACAGGCTGTCCTCTTCCACCACGTCCTCTTCCAAATCAGAAAGCCATAGTAACTTTCCTTCTCCTGCTTTTGAGATTCAATTCAATGTCAACTGGTTGGTCTAATACCACTAATGGTGGCCTGGGTGTAAGCGATATGGACAAGCGGTTGAGACCTAATATAATTTCTTCAATTTCACGTTGAATTCCTCTTTCTACTTCAACAGGTGTATTAGTCATCTAATGTTAAACTGACTGCTTCATGAATTTTCCCTCTGATCACCCCTACCCTTGTTATCGAACACAAATCATCTCATAGGCACTTTTTCCAATATAGGGATTATAATCCCATAGAAATTATAAAGGTAAACTATCGTCGCTTTAAAACAAGTGAAAATGTGTTTAAAATGCAATATATACATGCAGAGGCTTTCGTTCCAAATGAACGAAAATGCACTATCGGCGGGTTTTGCAAGGGAAATAATCCACACACAGGAATACACTATCGCTAGTTGCTATGGCTCCCAATTATCATTGCTATGGCAGTCCGATGCGATATCGCTATCACTATCGGCAATTGACAATGGCCTCTTTCATATAGATCCACCTCCCTACTAAAATTCCGATGTGATAGTACATGGACTATCGGAAATCGCTATCAACGATTCCAACACTGCAATACTATGCTCCTTCTATTCCTATCTGGTGATGCGATAATAATCGTAGACCCAATAGCCTTTCCTCTCTCATTTATAATGTTTTGGTTCCAGATTGTCGGGGTTTTGGACTTCAACGGTTCCAAAGGACCTTCCCACTCCACTTGCAATTCTCCAATGTGATAATGGTTCAGACCCGATACAGGTATGAACCAAATTCAATAGAAATTCATGTCTGGAACTCTGCTCCAACTAAGTAATTACATGGGGTTTCCTGTGTAAAACAGAGTTTCCATTTGGAAGCTCAACAATGCATGTAAGAGGAAATAGATGTGCCGATATATGGAAATAAACCTAACAGGCCATCAAATTAAGTGTTAATTGGGAAACAAGGGTTGATTCACCATTAATAAATGTAGAAAGTAATAGAACCGGGACTGATACATGCACAAAAATAATCATTTAACAGAGAACCACAAAATCATTTACATAGAAAGAGGTTTGCAAATAATAATTCCTTTGGGCTCTCTCCCCTTTGAGCGTCTCATTATTTCATTTTATAAATAATAGATAAGCCCTCTCAGTCCTTATCCATACAAAAGCATGCCTTTTACATAAAGCGATTAAAGAAATAAAGCTACTACAACTTATCATAAAGAGATTTATTATAACTTGATCTTATTCTTAATTTTATCATTATCCTAAGCTAGAAAAGAATGGAAATTGCTGGCTAAAGGACCCAACTCCTTTGCCTGTAGATTTTTTTGGATTTTTTTGGAATAAGTTTGAATATTTTTCCTCCAAGTTGCATGCTCCTACATCACTCTCTCATTATTCTCTCTCTCTCATACTCTTGGGACTTAGATTTTTCTTGGAGCACTCTTGGCGGGTGTGGCATACTTGGATTGTTGGAGCAAGAAAGCAAAGGAAGAGTAGGAAAGCACAATAGGACATCGGGATCAACAAATAAAATGGGACTTTCTTGTTGGTACAAAGTTTCATATATGTTTTCCTCACTAGTTTTTGTATGCATGGCATATACATGTGGTTTGTTGGTTGTGATCTATCATTGGCATGGAGGATGGTCGGGTGGATTACCTAGACTTACCATTTCTTGGATACCCATCATCATTGTGGGTTAATTTCCATTTTTTTGTTTTGGTTGGTTCATATGTTTCCTTAGCTTGGGTTGAGTTACTAGTCTTGGAGCCCTGACTAGACAAATGCTCTAGAGCCCTGTAATAACTTGGGTTGAGTTACTAGTCTCATAGCCTTGGTTATAAAAATGCTCTAGAGCTCTGTAAAAGCTATTGGTTGAGTTACTAATCCTGGAGCCTTTGTTGGAAAAATGCTCTGGAGCCCTGGAAGGCTAGGATAGAGACCGATCTGATGATGGTTAGGTTATGTCTAACTATGAGGTGGAATCATTGTTTGATGGGTTAAAGTGGATGACCTATGGAAGCTCTGGATGGTTTGGATTGATGTGTTTTATGAGATCCCACATTCATGCTTGGAATATCGCATGGGGGTGAATGGATGAAGAGAGATTTGGCTTAGTCATTCTACGGTTTGGTGGAACATGGAAGTCCCATTCATGGTTTGGATTTTGCATCATCAATATGAGGTTGTTCCTACTTGTATGTTGTATGATTATTATACTGGATTATATGTGGTTTATATGGCTTTGATTTCATGAGTATTTATGCTACTATTATGCTGGTTATGTATGTGTTTCATGACAATATCTATGTATGGATCTCACCATGTTCCTCCTTGTAAACGAATGATCAATGTATATATGACCTAATGGATGAAATGGTAGTTGATGTGTTGAGGCATCAATGTTTCTTAGTGATTCTCAGCTAAGTATGAGACCCTTATGCTCAGATCAAGTATTTACGCATGTAGATCACATATTTGTGATATATTTGACGAAATTCCTATCATGACTAGTAGGGGGCAACTCAAGGTGTTATTCAAATAATTGCATTAGTAATATTGTTTTCATGTTATCTTACTATTTTTAAGGTATCATGCAATTCTCAGAAGTGGCCTGGGCTACGGGCCCGAAAATGTGGCTTAATTCCCGAGGAAGTTGGTAGAGAACTGACAAAAAGAGTCCTTGGATGTTGGCTTATAGGCCTGTGAGAGCATCCAGATGTCCCTAGACACTGGTATGCCCATAGCATGAGAGCGTATAGATGTTAAGGTGTCCAAAAGATTAGTGGGACCCAGGCCCTAGTTGGGAGAAGGGTTGGATTGGTTCTTGAAGGTCCTAGTGCCAATTTTGAATGTTTATATGGTGTGTTTCCATCGGTTCCACTTCCTTAACGTGACTTAGGAGGTCAAGTAATATCATAGTGCCCTCTCGTCACATGTTTACCCTGGCTGGACTGTTGTTTAGGTAGATGTGGGAGGACGGTGACTACAAGATAATTGGTATATTGTTACATTTATTTATGCACTAATAGTTATGTGTTATGGTAGTATGATACAAAGAATTGCATGGAAATAAATTTCCATGAAATCTTGGAGAAGGTTTTGGTTGAGATTTCCCTTAGAAGCACTGTGAACCATTGGGGATTAAATCATGGTGTTTGTTGAGAGTCTTGCTATTTCGGTACCTTTTCATTTGATTGAGTTTGATTTGCAGTTTTTTATGTATATTTGATCATGCCACTTTGTTTGTGATGCTGTATTGTTATTGGTTTTTATTATTTTCTTATTGTTTGTTTCTATTTATTTCCTTTTATGTTTTCAGGGTCTTGGGAATTGGCTGGGAGACAAGAAATTTGATGGAACTCTGGGAGAGATGTGTGGAACCCAACAGGTAATGAAAGACTAGGATAAAGCTGGTGCATGTGTAAGGGAAGCTAAAGGTAGGAGTATGATAGTCGGCTAAGTTCGTTGGGTCCATTGGTGTAAATGAATGGTGGCAGGACAATCATGACAAAACTAGAAAGAAAGGTAAAGTGAATGGATGTGAGGCATTTGATTCCTTGGATATGTTGGCAACAATTGTTCTCAATGTGGTGCATGTTGTGCATGGATAAGGGAATTATCTTAAGCTTGACCTTATTATATTTGGTAATTATGTTGTGATCGTGTTTTTTTTAATCTATTATTTATATATATATATAATATATATATATATATATATATATATATATATATATATATATATATATATATATATCTGTATGTATGTATGTATGTCATTTTATGACAAGATCATCATTGCTTTATGTCGATGTTTATATGTATATATATACCATTGTTTGACAAAGTTGTTAGGAATCACTTTTTTAGAGGAATGATTGCTTACATAGGTGAATGACATGAAGAGGTTATTGTTTTAAGAGGAATCAAGTGGGAGAGTAGTCCTGATAAATCTATGAGCTCAGTATCATGTGGTTATAAGTTAATATGATGTGATTATATCATGTCTATGTTATGGATAGGATATACCAAGGGATACATCACTGAAATGAAAGCAATGTTTTGCCATTATGACTGATTTTTTGTCCTTGATGGCAACCTACTTGATGAGTTGTCCTTTGACAACAACCTACTTGATGAAGATGTCAATAGGATGTGTCTACATGTGATAGGGAACTTGATCAAAAGCATAACAGTTCAGAGGTGGAGGAATGTGAAAGGTGAAATTCAAGGATTATGCACGAGTTCTATTAAGCAAAGTCACATACACACATGAGTATGAAGAAGAAAATTCTTGTACAGTTTCTGCACCATGGTACTCTAAATACCAAGGTTATTTACCATAGTATTGACCTATGGTATTGAGCCCAACAACAAATGTTTTGATTCAATCTAAGAAAACCATCAACTAGAGTATGGTTTTGACCTATGGTATTGGATAAAGGCTGATCTATATAAGGAGATGAAGATCAAAGTGACAAGGTGTGGAAGCGATGAATGTTTTATGAATAGTTAGATCTGAAGAAAATATACATGTAATGTGATGTTAATGTTTTGCTTGATCTAAAACTAAGTATGCAACCAGGAATTTGATGATGGATTAGGTCCAATAGATATGAGATGACAATCTTTTGAGGATATTTGATATGTGTTGATAGTGTCTTGACACATGATTTTTCTGTGTATGAAGAGATCTAGGTATGCCTCAAGTTACTTTTTGCAACAAAGGTTTGAGTTAGAAATTGTAGATTTGTATGCAGGTTTTACAGCATGAAAGGTGCGCACACACTTGGGTGTGATACTGATAAGTCATGTAGATTTCCTGATCTATATGTCGTATTATTTGGTAAAAAAATGCATATACATGTGGATATTCTTTGAGGAAAGTGAATACACAAAGTTAGGTTTTCGATGAAAAGGATATCTGATCAATTTAATCAGTCTTGTTGCATTGTTATTGTCTATCAATGAAGTCTTCTAGATTATCTGGGCCTAAACAATGATATTTTAAGTATGAAATGACTGATTGAAGAATTTTATAGATACTTTTTGTTTGTGATTGAAGTTCAGTGAAGGTTTTGTGATTGTTTCAGAATGATGCAGTGGATCTAAGCGTGATTCAATATTTATTTCAGAGTGAAAGTGGTTCAGTTTTCAGAATTTGGTGGTTCAAGATCTGTATGCAAGTATCTTTCATAAAATGTGCGTACACATGTGGGCTTGCTACTGTAAAGTAACATTTATATTTTTATATATGGTTGATCAAGGTTTGCAGTAACAAAATTTGGTTTCTTTGATATGCAGTATGCTAATAGGTATTCTAGTGATCTGACTGTTTTGGTTGTTTAAGATGGTTGATTTGGGTTTTAGTTGAGTGGTTGAATATTGGTTGATTTGGTTGATTGAGTGATTAGGTTTTAGTTGATGGTTTATTCAATTAGGTTAGAGATTGGTTGTTTCAGATGATGATTAAGTGGCTTGTTTGAGAGATCAATTTTAGTTTTGATATTTGGTTTTGAGCTTAAATGTTAGCAATGGGTCCAGTCTGAAAATTTGATGAAATGTGGCCTACACGTTGTGATGTGTTGTAGTAGGCAGATCCAGTATGAAAATTTATGAAAGATGGTCCCTGGAGGTGTTGATGGTTGGAGCCTTCAAGGAGGGAGTTGAAACTTCCTTCCATTAGTAGTTGGTAAATTAGATCAAGGGTTTGGAGCTCCCTTTTGGTGGGTGTCGTTAAACGATATCAGGGGGTTGGATCTCCCTTCTAGTAGAAGCTGGAGAATGAGTGAAGGTTGTAGCCTTCTGTAGGTGGGTTTTGTTAGTGTTAGTCTTTTCATCTTGTCACTGACAATCACATGTGCTTTTACATAGCTATTTTCAGGGTTTCTGGTCAAATTTTTAGATTAAAAAAGTTTTCAATAAAAACTTAATCACCATTTAGTAAGGTCAGTCTCCACTATTCCTTTTAGTCTCATGGTAAAATACACTATATTGGTCAAACATATCATCAGTAGTGGAGTCCCATACTCATTTTTGTTCATAATCCACCAAATAAGTCATCATTAGGTCACAACTAGGTCATTCAGTGTAGCTCTGGAAAATTGGTCTTTTTACCATTTAAATTCATGTTATGAGGAATAGTGGAAATCAGCTTGGTAAATAAGGTTTGAAAGTTATTCTTTTATTTCATTCTCTCAAATTAAATATCATCAAAAATTCATAAAAAGTAATGTGTCAAGTCCAAGTGTAAATTGTTTGGTGGGTCCACTATTATTGTACAAAGGGAAAATCAATTTTTCCATCTATAAAAGCTCACCACTCACTCTATTTCTTTCCTCACTTGCCCGTTGTGCATCCAACACTCCATATAATTCAACCAAGATAATTCTTCCATGCTAACAAGGGTTACTTTCATCCAAAAACTGATTTCTAGAAACTATGCTATGCAAATGACTCTGCCTCTACTACGCATAACCAGGTTGCAACTCCATCGTTTCTCCAAAAGTGTGATCCATTTGAAGCTTCTTTATCCATCCTAGTAATATTTTTCTACAGCTGAAACAATTTAGTGTTTTATCCTAGGTTTCAAACTCCTTTTATTTCCATTATCTATGCTCATTTATCTCATCTCTACTTCCTAGGGTTTTGAAAGCAGTTAGCAAAGTTTTCACCTTTATATTGTCAAATTTGCTGTTAAAACTCATACCTGTATTCTTCCACACCATTATCTATGTTATATATACTTTCCCAAACACCTCCTATCAAACCCACTCCCAAAATTCATCATTTCTACCCAAACCCTAGACAAATTGCACTCTTTTTCACTATAGGACTGTGTTTTCTTGTTTTTGGAAGCCTTCCACTCACCCAAATTCAATAATTCCGGTTTCTCTAGATTCCTAAACTCCCCCAATACTCCCCAAAATTTTATTAGAATTTTCTCACATCCCTATCCCCCTCATTTTCCCCAAACTTCCTCATAGCTCTTGAAAGTCCCCTGTTTTCACATAGTAAAAACCCTAATTTTCTATCCTAAGAGCTAAGTGCTGAAATGGAGTTTGAAACCTCAAAGAAAAAGAAGCATAGAGGAGGAAATGTCATCATACATGAGCCTACATCAACCTATGAGGTCTTATGTTTTCCTTTCGTCATGAAATCCTTTGAAGACGCTGGTTGCCTTACATTTTGTTAGAGGGTTGAAGAACTGAAATATCATGACCAATTGACTAGTGCCTTTGCCACTAAGCTTAAAAGGGACAAAGTGACCATAGAAGGGTTCCAAATCACTATTTCAAGGAAACTTATCTCCACAGCTACAGGGATTCCAGAGACTAGAGAGATATAGTTCAAAAGAGAAGACCTTGACCTTCAAAACTACAAAATGTACCTAAAAACACAGTGTAGGGAAGCTCCAACTTATTTTTTTCCATTCAAACATTTGTTGGATAAGTACATCCCTATCATGAAAATCATCATGAGGTATTTCACATGTGAAGGTAGGTTTTTAAGGATTTATAAGTACCACATGAAACTTCTGATGCATTTCACTGGTGTACAACAAATCAACTTGTCCTATTACTTATACAAAAGTTTGGTCAAAATGGTAGAGAAGGTACAAAAGAAAGGGGAGAGTCACTACTTTATTTTGTTTCATCATAGCCTAGTGAAAGTGCTTGCTTGTCATCAATTAGCACAAGAAAATATGTCTTTGAACCATTTTTCTAGTTCAGCTTTTCCTCCATCTTCTTCAACTAGGTCTAATGATAAAACAACACCTACAGGCTCACCCATCAGCAAGGGATTTATTCTTCAAGCAGGTAAACTAAGAGGAAAGATAGAGCAGAAGGGTCTCAGACCTATTCTAGAGGTGATATGCTTGTGTTTTCTCAAGGGATGGTTGAAGGGGCCAAACCTACAACAGGAAAAGAGACAATGTTCTCACAATGTGAAGAGTCCTCTCATCCAAGTATACATGTGTCAGATATGGAGACAGAAAAAGAGGGCAGAGTTAAATATTAGATCACCAGGGACAAGGATGTTGAAATCAAGAGGCATGAAGGCAAATTGATTGAGGCAAATTCTCTAATAGCATGCCTGCAACAAGAGAATATGCAACTGAAGGTGAACCAGATTATTCAAGACAAACAACCATCAATTTCATGGAAAGAGTATACAAAGGAAAAGAAGTGGTTGAAATGGAAGTGTCTAAGGGTGAAGGAAAGGAAATTGCATTAGGTAGAGCTAGGACTAGGGTAGCTAAAAGATCTCTTGAGCTACAATGAGAGGCTTCACCTCCAAAAGAACAAATTACGGTAGATGACCTAATCACTAGAAACATCAATGAATATAGGCTTTATTGTTTTGATAAGGTAAATGGATACCTAGAGAAGATCCTCAAGAAGGAAAATAGGAACAACAAATTACATAAGCATATGGCTATGCACTACTATGCCAGAAACATAGTATCTCAAGTCAGGATCAAGCATTTGAAGAGAAAACTCAAGGAAAACCTAATTGGTCAAAAGGACAAGGATAGGCTTGATTTACTTATTGAGGTCTCACTCATGGCATAGCATATCCTATTTTACCCCCACTCAACAATTTTGAGGAAATTTGGAGAAAATTTTTTCATTTTCAAAATTTTGGTCATTTTTTACTGTTTTAAAGACACAAGAAATTCTATAAGCACAACGCCTTGGTGCTACACTTTCATCTCAGAGCTCTAAATGAAGAAAATTTTATATGGCTGGATAGCATTTTCATTAAGGATCTCATAAATCTAATTTTGGAAGCAGGTCAACAAATTGGTGAAGAGAAAAGTAAAAAAAGGGGTGAAAAACACACTTTCTACCACCGTTCTGGAACATGCGCTGTGCTTATAAAGTAATATTTGGAGAATGGATTTTTGAATGCCTTCCCATGCTTCATTTCTAAAAATTTGAGTTGATCTAGGAACTAGATAGAAAATTCCAATTGACCATTTTCTTAATTTTCAGGTTTGACCTTCAGAAGACCTCTAAAAACTGCCTACAATTCGGTGCTACGCTTATAGCATAATGCGCTACGCTTATACATGTAGCTGACTTTTCCACTACAAATTTCACCAAATTTTGTTTTTAACATGTAATTTGGATATTTTAATGACTTGATGATGTAGTTATGGAGTTAATAGGCATGATAGGTTATCTTAGTGTTTAATTAAAGCCTCATAAAGGTAGCAAAACTCAATTTGAAATCTAAAAGAAGAGTTTGTGTTTTACCTTCTTACCTCCTCTGGTTTGTTGAAAGATTCTTGCTAATTGTTCCAACACCTAAGGATTCGACCCTTGAAGGTGGGGAAATGGTTTTTTTGAGTCTCTATGTATGTTTTCTCATTCAGTGAGAAGGGTTAGACTTTTGTGGAGAGGCTTGTACCTTATGTTTTCTAGTTTCTCATTGATGAAACCATCTCTATTTTCATGATTTATCTTCTTCTTATGGTTTTCCTTATAGCCATATAGAAAAAATTCTTATATTTAAGCTTTGTTTATGTGGAAAATCATGCTTGTGTTTCTTTTCTTCTATGACTAATGAATTCATGCTTATACATGCTCATTATGATTTCTTAAACTCTTAGACCTATACTAAATTTATTAAACCTTAAGTTCACCACAACACATTGTTATCTACCTCCTCTTTATGCCTATTACTGCACACTCGATGCATTGAACTAATTGCCTGCTCTCATCCCTAGTCTAGCGAACCTAAAAACCCTAAATTTTCAAATACTCAAACAAGACTTATACATCTAGCCTAAAATCAATTTATTTTCAGTTATTCATTGAAAAATCCTTAGAGAGATCCCTCTCTGGTTCAGTAGGGCTGGCTACTGAACTGAAAGTGGGTTGAGGTTACCTCTTTTGATCTCCTCCTTAGCATGGGACATTGTAGGGGATAACAGGTTCCTGCATGCTGGTATGAGCCTATGCTAGTACAAGACTGTAAGAATTTTTTCTTTTTATAAAAAAGATGACAAAGACAATAGCAACGGTGGTTTTTTCCCACATTGGGTTTCCACCTTAAATCCTGGTGTTCATGTGTGTTTCTTATGTGTGATGTTTATTTTATTATTTTTGCATATGGTTACTGTTTATTTAATGTTTAATGAGGTACTGATGCACTGCCTTTTGATAACAATAGATGAAATAATTGAAAAAGTAAGTTTACTGGATGTGTTCTAGCTGTCTGAATAACAACCACATACATACATGGGTTCCCTTCAGTAAAGTCGCGTACAAAAATCAGGATATGAAATTGAAAATTTTAATGGATTGAAAATACTGATTCACCCACCCCCACACTCTTAGTATTTTTCTGAATAATTGGAGTCATAGAAGTTCCTTTTGCAGAAGCTTGATCGCTTGAAGGAGTTCTGCTAAGATGAGTAGTCATGAAGGAGTATTTTCTATCAGACCTTCTATATTTAATAGAACTGCTTTATCTTTTGGAAGTTAGGATGAGACCATACTTGCAGGCACTAGGAGCTAAAATATGGGAAATTTTTTAAAGTGGGTATCAATATACAACCTCTATTCCCTAAGATACTACAGGAAATAAATAGTATGAAACCAATTTAAAATCTATAAATGCCATCTTGGGAAGTCTGGATGAGTCTAAGTTTGTGAAGGTAATGCAGTGGAACACAACAAAGGGAATGTGGGATAATATTATCCAAAGTTATGAGGGCGACACCAAGGTAAAAAGTGATAGTATTCAAACATTCTGAATATAGTATGAGACATTGAAAATGCATAATTATGAAAGCATTGTATCATTTTTTCTTATAATAGATGAAATTGTAAATTCCATGAGAAATATTGGTGAAGAAATACAATATGCTATTATTGTTGAAAATATTTTGAGATCTGTGACTCCAAATTTCGACTCCAAAGTCTCTGCTATTGAAGGAATGTAGGATCTAAAATGTCTCACACTTGATCAACCCCATGGAATATTGACAACATCTGAGATGAGGAAAGGTGGTCCTTCAGACATGAGAGATGCAACCTTCAGACCTACTGAAAAATGAGAAGAAAAGGAAGAATCAGATTATGTATAAGAAGAAGAAGAGGCAAAATTCATAAAGAAACTCCAAGTGGGTTCTGGAAGATTCAAAGATAACTTCCCTTCAAATGTTTTTCTTGTGGTAAAGTTGTTCATTGTGCTACTAAATGTCCCTATAGAGAAAATTAGGAGAAATGAAAATAAGCTACAAAAAAAAATAGTAAGAGGTTTGAAAACAATAGAAGTTTTTATACACATGAAGACAATGATGGTATTTCAAATGGTGAATAGGGTGAGTCTAATCAAGATTGTGACTTACTTATGGAATTTTCAGATAAAATTAGTAATGATTTTGATGGCCTAGAAGAAAAGTGTATTTTTATTGGAAAATTTGACGGGAATATATCAGATGCACTAACAATTACAGATGTCCGCAAATATTCCATTTTGGAAGCAACCTGCTTTATATTGATCAAGAATGAAGAAGACAAAGCATCATCAAGTATGGTTTTTTGTTCAAAATGTGATCCATTTTCTTGTATATGCAACAATGATAGTGATGATGATAGTGAAACCACTAAGCTCGCACTTAAGTAAGCACTCTAAATAGAAAACATATTAAAAAATGATGCCTCCAGAAGCAGCAAATCAAGGCAAGTTAGAATCAATGGAAAATGGAGATGTGCCTATGCTAAGAAAAGATAATTATCAAAAATGGAAAGAAATGATGAATTATAATATAATGAATCTTGATGTTTGGCATCTAGTGTGCAATGGTTACACCAATTTTCTTTCATTAGACAAGAAAGTGAAAAAGAATAGTAAGGCTTTGAGTAAGATCTTTTGTAGAATATCTGATTCAATATTGAATAAGGTTATGCATTATACTACTACAAAGCAAGTGTGGGATAACCTACAAGAAATACATGAAGAATTCCTAATAGAAGATTTCTCAGGTTATCCTATATCTAACAATGTCTCCAAAATGACAAATGGAGTTGATTCAAAAGAATACATGTTAGAAGAAATCTTTTATCTTAGAACAAAAATTGAACTTGCCTTAAAAAAAATTGTTAATCTTAAAGATAAGTTTCAGGCTTATGATAACAAGGATCATGCTGGTACGGTGTCCAACCAATATTATGAAGGTATTGAAGCTAAGGTCATTTCTTTAAGAGAAGATCTTGAAAAATCAAATAAGCAGAATGAAGAACTACTTCAATCATTTGAAGACCAAGAAAATGGCCTGAAAGAAGAGATTCTCAAATTAAAACAATGAATGGAGGAAGGAAGGTTCAAGGAATTATGAGGAAGCCATATCTAGAAAATGAAAAACAATATGAGGTTGAGGTAAACATCCTAAAAAGTAAATAAGAAGAAAATGATAAACATTTGTGATTTCAAGATATTACTAAGATTTTGGATAATATTCTTAGTAGTCAAAGGTCTCCTGCCATAAAATCTAGTCTTTGTTTTCATGAAATTGTTGAAGGAGAATCTAGTTCACAAGTTGAGGCAAGGAATTCTAATGCAAAATCTGAAATGCTCAACAAAGAGATAAGAAGTCAAAATCATCAACAACCAAGGAAAGTAAATCTTCAAGGGAAATCATTTAATCCTAACTATAGAAGTGTTAATCAATTTTCTCCTCTGATCAATAATGTTGAATGTTCTATATGTCATAATTATGGACATGTTTCTACCAATTGTAGAAGTAGAATGTTTCAAGGTAATAATCACCTCAAAGAAAGATCATCAGCTTCCATGTACTTTAAGGGATATTATCTTTATTTAAATATGTTTATTCACAAAGCCATTGATTACAATAGAAGGAATATTAAACATATAAGATGTTATGCTTGTAACAATTTTGGGAATGTAGTAAAAGAATGCATGAACAAGTCTATGGATCACCATGGACAACGTGGTAAGAAACCCAATAAGAATGTCAGGAGACCTGAAAGGTATGGATACACCAACATTTCCCATAATAAGCAAGAAGAATAAGAAGAGATAAGGTGTGATCTTTCTCTCTACTCATTTAAAGATGAAGATGAATGGTACATAGATAGTGGATGATCTCATCACATGACTAGAGATAAGAGTAAAATGGAGTCTCTTAGGGAAAAATAACATGGTAATGTTGTTGGGATAGGGTCCCCAGTGTCTGTTTTGTGGTTAGTTCAACCTAATTTTGTAAATTTTTTGTAAAGAATGTAAAGTTTCCGCAAAATGTGGATGCTGAGCGCACAGCTAGATAGGAGTCAAAGGGGCTTTAGCCCCTTGTTTGGGTAAGTAATAGGTCGGTTTTAAGACTCACCCAATGGGCCATGGGCCATGGTATTGTATGGGAAATGCTATATATTTGAGTCATAACAAGTCTAGAAGAGGCAGTTAGTAAGTCACTAGAAGAAACAAGTCAAGATAGAGATTGTTTGGGAAAGTGCTAAGGCAGGAAGGCTCTACTTCGTGTACTTAGGTGAAAGGGGAAAGCTCCTGCATCTGCATGTGCATGAGACATTGGTAAGTCCTCAGCTGAGTGCGTGGACCGCTGTAGCTGAGTGTGTAGGGAGAAGAAGTCTGTAAATTGAACACTAGCACTGAACAAAGCCTAATTTTGAAGAAATATCTTGCATCTGAGTATTATTGTTAATTTTGTTTATATTATGTTCTTTCAATCAATAATATGTTTTCCGTGGATTAATGTATAAATGTTGCATGAATCTATTGAATCTATAATATTTATGCATGAACTAAGTAATTATCTATTTTCAAGAAGATAAGGGTTAATTTTGTTATGATTTCTGATGAATTGGATAGATTTGCGCGAAGACAGATCTACGGTTATTAATTATTGAACGAAAGTAGATAGACTACTTCTTTAGGGTCTATAAAGTCCGATCGTAGACCTTCGTAAAGGTCTAGTGGTCGTTTTCTAAGAATTGCAGTAGTAAGCCATAAAAGGATATAGATTTGAGTGAAGGAAGATCTAAGCAACACAGGCTTAAAACCACTTATCACATTGTCTCTAGATCCAGAAACCTGGTTTTAGCATCCCCCAATACTGCTTCCGGTGGTACTGAAACCTACACTATGCAGGTTGTTTCCAAAAGGGCCAACATCTAAGGTTTTGTTGGTTGGCGGGAACAACTTTGAACCTGGGCCAGGCCCCCTTAAGCCAACAAATGGTTCTGTTGTCGGGACTGGGATCTATCTAAGAGATGTGTAATAAATGGTTCCCTATGAAGAAAGGGATTTGCAAGTGGATTTATTGAAACATGAACATATTCACAACTTAAGGGAATAGGAGCCCTAAATTATCCAAGGAACAATGGTTACAGATATTTTTGTACATATACAAGACCAACGCATTCTTTTGTTTCTTACTTAAGGAACTACATGAGTGGTTTTCTAAGTTTGTCGATAGTCAAGGGATGTGGAGGCTTGACGGTCCTATAATGTGGACCCCTGAATTGGTGCAATGTATGGAGGCATCAGAAATAAATATTACATGGGTATTGGATCACTAGATTGATCGCACATTGGGAATCTTTTGTGACTTATGTCGCAATCGATAGAAATATCAACTATAGCCATGTAAAACGAGGCCTCTTTAAAGGACCGCAAGGTAAGTATTTGAAATCATTAAAAACTTGGATTAAAATATTGTTATGTGAAAATAAGGTTATACAATTACCTTGATGTTTGGGGTTACGTGAAGTGGGAGATTCTTTAGAAGAAACAGAGAATCAAACCAAGAATATAGGTCGCTCATTGAACCCCCTTCAAGCAACAATGAAGGGACGATGATGACTACGCCGCAAGGTGCATATCAGTTAATTATGCAGGGTATCCTAAGGATACCTCATCCATCCACTCCTCCTCCACCTCCACTTCCACCTCCACCTCATACACCTACACCTTCACCCCCTCCACCTCCACTTCCACCATTCAACATGGCGAAAGCGATGAAAATGCCAATTTTTAAAGGGTTAGGGTGTGAAGACCTTGAACAATTTTGGTTTGTCATAGAATTTGTATGGACAACACAAAAGATTACGGATGATAACATCAAGAAAGCACGGTTGGTTACAACCTTACAGGATCATGCATCAACGCAACATTAGTAGAGACCCAAAAAGCTTTGAATAAGGAGTTCAGTAAGCCTATGTCATAGGAACATTTGGTAATTAGATTTAAGGAAATCTGATAGAAGATAGATGAGACACCTTGGGACTTTGATCAAAGGTTGAAATGCCTGCTTATGTAGGCCAATATGATAATCACAAATTCTGAGCATCGCGACTAGTATATACCATCGTTCATGCCACACTTGAGAGTACCTTTGTCACAACAAAATATAGAAACACAAGCTGGAGTTTTGGAAATTGCGATGAGGTTGGATGCTTTGCCCATACAATATACAAACCTAGGAGTGCAACAGATTCACTCACAGCTGGAAATCCTGCATTTGGAATTGCAGAGCCTAAAGAAAGGAAAGGAGGCTCAATTGGAGGTGTGCATTGAGGTCTAGTGTTTGAAGTGTAAGAGCCATGGACATGATAAGGACCATTTCCCAGTGTATAAGAACTATATTATAGGGGGAGGGATTGTTCCCCTGAGGCCAGATAATAACATGGGGCCAAGTATAGGAGCTGTGCTGTGGTGCACTATTTGTCAGGTTACAACACATCATGCAACTGATAACTGTCATTTACTATAGAAGTTTGTACAACCCCCTCCGCAGTTTTTTTGCAATTTATGTAAATCTATGGGACATGATGAATTCCATTTTAGAAGTTATGAGTTGATGATGGATAGAACCCCTACCTATCGAATGTTGGCATAAAACCAACCTCAGGATCAGGGCGCAAGAGAGGCACGTGGAGGATTCCAAGGTCGAGGATGAAGAACATGCGGAAGACTAGAACGAGGGTGTGGGAAAGTCATATGTTATATCTGTGGCAAAGTAGGGCACTTCGTGTGATATTGTACAAACCCCACGCATCCCTCGTGTCAGTATTACTGACAATTTGACCATGTCATAGAGGAATGTCCGGTCCTTGTGGAAAAGATGCAAGAAAAGAAGGCATATCCCCAATAGCCTACGCATAACATACAAATGATGAGGTATGAGCCCCACGAAGAATATCAAAGCGTAAATATAGTGACCAAAATTGGTATGGTGACTGGTGCAGATAAAGGTAAGTAACCTGAGGGTGATGGGTGGGTGCGCAAGGCTGCTGAGAAGGAAGTCGACTTTGATCTTAGTCGCGCTAAAGAAACGTTCATGAAGGCAGAGAAGAACTTCGATGAGGCCTCTACCTCAGGAAGTCAGGAGAAAATGTTAGAGAATAGTGTGACACAAGAAGTAGATCCTTTAGTACTAGCTACTTTTTGAAGACTTGTATGAAGTTATTGTGCAATCAAAAAGGAGTAGAAGGGTTGCAACAATTAATATACAAGTGTGCTAATAAAGAAAAGACTCCTAAAGAAAAATGCACAGTGAGAAATATTGATAAGCATAAGAAGCGAACGAGGCATGAGATGAGGCTGACCACGTAGATAGGCGAATATGAAATGGACCATGTATACTTGGATCTAGGGTCTAATGTGAATGTCTTGCCTAAGAAGCCATGGGAAAGGATGGGGAGACCTATGCTGAAGTGGTCTCCTATTTAGTTGTGAATGGAAAATAACCAGAAAATTATCCCTATAGGGCACTTATATGGTGTAACAATGGACATTGAGGGCGCAAGCGCGCTAGCTAACTTTGAGGTCATTGAAATCATGGATGATAGTAGCCCATAACTTTCATTTCTAGGAATCTATTGGGCTATTGACATGAACGAGGTAATCAACTTGAAGAAGCAAAATATGACCTTTGAGAAGAAGTCACTCAGGCTTGTAATTCCATTAGATCTTGTAGAAGGAATGTGTTACACTAAACCTATTCGCGACTATGTAGAAAGTGACGATGACTTGGATCAGATAAATAAGATAACAACAGGAGATTGGATCAATCCTACAGCTAATGGATGAATTTCGTGGGATAGGGATAGCTCATGTACCTCAGATTCAGATGAAGAGCTTGAACACTAATAGAATCAGTTACATGAAGTATCTATGCTTTGTTGCAATATGATGACAAAGTTGTTGTGGTGTGTCTTGACTGAGGTAAGAAATCTTCCAAATTATGATGGTTTGACTGATGTGGAGCTATTTTTGGATGAATTTGAAAGGGAAGTGCGAGAAGAACATCGCCCCCAGGCACTGGAATTGGTGTTGCATGCTACGCCTGCTCGTTGGTCGGGTACACACAAGGAAAACTTTGCGGGATGGAAGAAATATTGAAGGATGATGAAGTTGAGGTTTGAATATGCTAATACTTGGATGACAGAAAAGTGCAGTGGGAAGGATCATTTGTGCGATCATTCAGCATGATGGACTAAGGCCCAAGGAGAAGAACCACAACCAGAATGGGTGCATATTTTTTCATACCTTAGATACAATCCCAATGAACTGGTATTTGGAGACGAAGCTTCACCATGGGACAACCGAATGGGATATTTTAAGGGAAAGTTTTCTACTAACTTTCAGCTTTGAGGATGGGTTTGAGAGCATTGATGAATCACTTCAAGAGATAAGAGCCTTTGTATTCGGAACATCAAAGGAACTAGTGTTCAATGTGGATCTTGATTATCTTATTTAATTAGAGGTATCACCACATTGGACCCCAGTTCGTAATGTGGCGGAAACGCCACCCATAAAATGTACACTGCTAGGGGGGTCCATCGGGGGGGTGACGACGATTATTTAGAGCCCCCCCCAGTGGGGGATCGAGGGCAACATCCCCAAAGCTAAAAATAGATGTAAAATTTCCTTGCAAAATGTTGTAATTTTGTAGTCATTCTAGGTTGTTCATTAGGCGGATATCTGATAGTAGAAGTTATGTTTAATTTAGGGATTTTTTCCCTAGAAGGAAACCCCTCACTATATATGTAAATTTGTATTCTAAGCAAGAAAGAGAGAGGATATTGTGTGAGAGCGAAAAGGGAATTACAAAAAATCTATTGTAGGTTGTATCTATTCATTTTTATGGATAATATAAAAAGAAGGACTAGCTATTTCTCATGGAGGTAGCCCAAATTGGGTGAACCACATATATTTGTGTCCTTCTTGTTTTATGTGATTTCTGTGTTGATACTTCTGCAATATATTTTATGTGTTCCATTGCTCTGTAACATATAATTTTCTAACGACTAGTAGAATGGGCTCAGCCGGATTGGAGTACGTAGTTGTGCCATGCGCTAGAGTGTTACAATGTGATGTTCAGAGAAGAAAAGGAAGATCCATGAAATATCACCATGTCGAAGACAGAAGGAAAACGCAAAGTTGAAGGAAGGAAGGTGGCGAACCCAGATATATCAGAACATTTGAAAACTCGACAGGTAAACATTGGATATGGAGAAGAACCTAAGTTCGCGAAGATAGGTGACTACTGGGATGAAGATACAGTTGATAAGGTAGCTAAGCTGTTGCATGAGTACCATGATTTATTCCCACCAAAGTTTTCATATTTCAAGAGGATCACTGAAGATTTAGGTGTTATGAAGATTACGCTAAAGCCAGATCCAAAACCTGTTAAGAAGAGGCCTTATGGGCTAGATCCAAAATATAAAGAGAAGGTGAGCCAAGAACAGGATAATATAATTGATGCTGGTATTATTGAGCTAGTAGAGGAATCCGATTGGGCGAGCTTGATGGTGGTCCAAGAGAAGAAATAGAAAATAGAAATCCAGATTTGTGTAGATATGAGAAATTTGAATGATGCATGCATGCACAATCCATTTCCAACGTCGTTTACTGACAAAGTATTAGAGAATGTTGGAGGACAGGAGGCATATTCATTTACTTATGGTTTTTTGGGATATCATCAAATAAATATCGTGCCAAAAGATCTAAGCAAGACAACCTTCACAACAGAGTGGGGTTTATTTGAATATACTATAATGCCTTTCAGATTGAAGAATGCACCTGTAATTTTCTCCCAAGTAGTAATCGCGACATTCAAAGAGTTTATTTATAAATTCCTGGAGGTGTATTTTGATGATTGGATGATGTTTGGGTTGGTGAAGCGCCATGTTGCGAGTCTATGTCTTATGCTGGATACCTGTCAAAGGTATCAGATAGCACTGAAATTGAAGAAGTGCATATTCTGTGTGCCCTTTGGAATTTTTCTCAACCATGTTGTATGTAAGAAAGGATTGATGGTGTACCCTACAAAGATCATTGTAATTGTAAATTTGGAAGCTCCTAGGAATGTGAAACAAATGCATGTGAAATTGGGGCACACTGGGTACTATAGGAAGTTTATCAAGGCGTATGCCCAAGTAATCGTGCCAATGGAGAAACTATTTAAGAAAGATGTGATGATTTGCTGGGATGAAGACTATCAATGTAGTTTGAATGTCTTGAAAGAAAAGATGGTAACTGTTATCACTTAAGAAATATAATGCTAAAATTTCTCATCCTAGCCTGATGACAAAGGTCAGTGTTAATCTAAGTTGAGTTCGTTTTTTCCTTAAAGTTTGAGTCTTAGGAGGTCATGAGTCAAGCATGTATTCTTATTTACCACAGATCACCATCATTCATCACCGATCTCATAGTCATGTGTTACTTTGTTATCCACCACAAAGCCTTTTTGGTAATTGTGTAGCACATGTAATCTTTTTAAAGTGTTTTCGCAGCGCATTTACTCTGTTTAGTAGTTTCGCAGCGCAAAAACTCATTAGATGTTTTCGCAGCGCAATACCTCATTAGGGGACTTCGCAGCGCATCATTCAAAATTTAAACTAACTGTGCTGCAAAATCAGGGATTCGTGCATTCCACAGCGAAGCTTTCCCAAATGTCAAATCCATTAGGTAAATCTGTGGCTGCGTCATCCTTTGTCAGTTCATGTACTCCACTTATCATTTCTCACCACCCATCTCCATTATCACCACCATTAGATTCGTTGATACAAATGGATTACAATTTCCAAGAAAAGCCACCTCAAGTCTTAATGATGATTGTAAGCCTTGCATGAATAACAAATTTGCAAGATTGCAATTTGAAAAAATTATAATCAGCAAGATTTCAATTTTAAATAACATTGTAATCAAGCGAGGCAGCAAATCAGGCGAGGCAGATTTTCAAAATAGGCTGAGTTTACAGTTTGAACAGAGCTAGTATTCCTTGCTTACAGGTCATTAAGATTTCATGGAGAGACCAGTAGAGAAGAAAGAACACAAATCAGGCAAATGTCTGAGAAACAAGCCTGAAGGTTTGGATATAACATTGAAGAACAAAGATGTGGAGAAGGCTTTTAAAAAAGCCAGATGTTGGAATTTTTGCAGGAAATGACAAGGAGGGCATGCACAGGTGACTAAAGAATTTGCACTAAATTTCACAGGATTAAATTCAAAGGTGGCTATGATGGAATTGCAGGTCTCACCAGATTTGATATCCACAGTGACAAAGATTCCACGAGGGCAAGAAAATTGGTTCAAGAATTTCAAATTTAACATGAATCCATGCAAAGAGTTTTAAAGAAGGAATTCGTTAATTCGGATTTGAGTAAGTCGGTTCCTAGGAGCTATGTCAAAGAGTCCTATGCACATTTACTCACCTGTATACAGAAATACCTGACTTGTGAAGGAAGATATAACAAGGTGTATTCGTACCATTTCAAACTCCTTTTGCATTTTACAGGGAAGGCTTCTATTGATCTACCTTTTTATTTATTTCGCAGTTAGAGTAAAATGTGTGACAAAGTGCAATTGAGAAAAGAGGCTTGTGAAACTTCTTTGTTTCACCATGGCTTGATCAAATTACTTGTTTTGCATGAACTTCAAAAGGTAGGAAAAGACTAGAATACATTTATTTTCATGGCTGGTTTCAAAAGCCAGACTGGTCTCAGCCCTCTACCTGCAAAAGATCTTACAACAGCAGGTCTTCGAACATAAACAAGAGCCAAGAGGTTTTCAAAATTAAAGGCAAGGAAACAAGTTAGAGAGTCTGTAAAGCCACTGACCATTCAAGATACACCTCAACAATCAATTAAAGAAAAAGCTCAGGTCAAAGAGACTGCACATGAATCAAGCACAGCTGGAGTAGTTCAAAGAAGAAGAATGAGGAGTCAGATGGCTAAAGAAAAGGATAAGTCGGTAGCTATTGAAGAAAGTCCTGTTTCGAAGGGAAATTTAAATGATTTATTGCAGGAAATTGACTTTGAAGAGTCCCCACTAGTTCAAGATGATTTGATGTAGTCAGGAAAAGAGAAGACAAAGAAAGCTAAAGCCTCAAAGAAACTTAAGTTTGATGAGCAAGTTGAACAATTTGTTTTCAAGCCCAGGAGACCCATAACAAGGAAATTTCAGCAAGTACAGGAGGTACCACCAAGGACAGATGAAACAGGGGAAGAGATACAGCCTCGTGAAAGAAAGGACAAAGGAAAAACAATTGCCACTCATAAAGAAGATAGTATGGAGGATTTGAAAAGGAGATTGGAATCTGCCAACCTTGAGATTGCCAGACTGAGGAAAGCTGCCAGGAAACATGCCATACAACAAGCTAATTATTACAGAATGAAGACCTTATGGGAAGACAAAACAACTTCAGAGGTGGTTGATTGTAATACTCAATTCCACACCTAGACAGTACCGACAATTAAAGAAGAAAAATTCATCAGAATGATTAATATGCAATTAAGAGCTGGAATCAAGGTCATGAAGAAACAAATTGAAGACTTAAAGGTATAGTTAGGCCAGCTGAAGGAATCTTCTTAATGAAATCCCATTTCAAGTAAGGCTATGCTTCGAATTTTGATGATTTTGCTTAGTGTCACCTTTTTGAAGAATCCTGCATGTCCATTTAGTGTTGAAAGGTTTTGGAATAGTTGAAATAAGGTTTTGATTGCAAATTGCTCAAATAAGTAAAGTTCTGGGTTGAAACTATGATTTTTGAAGCAAGTCAGTAGTTTCGTAGCGCACTACGAAACTGCCGAAGGTGATGATTAAAGCTCAACAGTTTGTAGCACGCTACGAAACTACTGAAGCTAAACAGTCCAATCTAAATTAACCGGTTTTGAATATGAGCGGGAATTCTCAAAAGTGAATGTTTACAAGGTATGCTGTTATGCTTCTTTACCTGCAAAGCAATACCGAACCAAGAATATGCGCGGAAAAATACCGAGAACACAGAATATGTTAAGAAAATATACCCAGAACACAGAATAGCAAAGATTTTATTACTCAAAGAG
>APFE030605137.1:0-28798 GCA_000404065.3 Pinus taeda
AATGTTTACAAATGTGGTCATCTTTTTAGCTGCAGTAATAAACTGGGTGGTTTAGAGATAAATGCTCATAACAGAGTCAAACCCTAGGGGCGGTTTGGGCGGTATGAGAGACCGCAGTAGTTAATCAAATAATAAGAAGGAAAGAATCTAAACAGAACCCTTGGTTAAGGAACGGTGTTGAGTTAAGCATGTTGGCAAAGCTTGACAGCTACCAGACCCTAATCAGACCAGTCAAGAACCAGCGCGGAACCCGCGCTTAAATATAACAATAATGCTGTATAACCACAGAGATATAGCATAACTAATAATGCTGTATAAGTCACGGAGATATATCGTAATCAACAACACTGTGTAAATCAAAGGGATACGGCATAAATATTATTGCTGTATAGACAAGCATTAATGCGTAAATAACAATACTGTGTAAACCCAAGCGGAACTGTTATATATTGATGCTAAGCAAACTTAAGAAATAATATGCGGAAGCTAGTGCCGTATGAACCTAGCAAATAATAAATGAAATAATGCTGTAAACAAAAGATTGACAAGAAGATTAGCACGGCGTAAGCATAGATACAATATCAAGTCGCTGTCGAAGATTTGCCTCATAGGTAACCAAGACTGGCGGAAAACAGTTAGCATTTCACCCTGTAAGTTAAGCTTATAGGAAGAAATTCCCAGATTACGAAGATGAGGCTAACGTTAACAGAAACATGAAGCTAAACAATATATGTATATATAATAGACCCCGACAAATACCGGTTATGATAATAACTGTGTACGCGGAAGAGGGTTGTCAATACATTCAGATATTTTAATGCAAGACTTCCCTTAAAGCCGCATTAAGCAATATGAAACGTATAAAGATTTCAGACGGAAACGAATACATGCAAAACCAAACCTGTAAGATATGAGCTATTGCCGTAAGAAAAGCATGACTGTCTCATAAACCCTTTAGGGTAGCATTGCACAGTTAAGCGAAGGAAGAACGATAACAATGGAATGGTAAATTATTTCACAGCAACTGGCGGTACAAGACAGAACTGGCCATCAAATATATGGACAAAATCTGTGAACAAAGAGCAGTGTATTCATTTAAACAAAAAGCGAACTGATAACACAGTTTTATAAGGAGTCCTGTCAGATATTAAAGAGTGTATAGAACCAAACAAAACAATACAACCGTATTGAAGCATTGCCGCTTAAGGAACTGTAGATAGCTCTGAGAGAGCTTTTAAAGTATACATACAAGCTTCGACACTTTCACACCATAACTGGAGACCAGAGTCATTATTAAATATACATTAAATGGACGGCATGGAAGCCATAAATAAACCCTAGCTAAACCCTATCAGTTAACGCAGTACAGGTCCCGGCAAGAGGAGGCCGCCCGCGAATGTAACAAGGGTTCGAAGAAATAATAACCAGACCTGAGACATGTAAGTAAAAAGGTCATGAGCCACGCCTCAGACCAGAGAATGATGCCTTACCTTCTCAAATAAACCTCACTTTCTAAGACAAACTATAAGAGCGAAATGAGCATACCTGTGAAGCTTGAAGACGGCAAAACCCTTGCAAGCAGTAGGAGACTGCGAACAGCCGACCCACCTGCACATTGAGAACTTACGGTAAACAAACTAGATCAGTCAAAAAATCAAATGGCTTCAAGGAGTACGCAATACATGACTGTAAATAAATACCAGGTGTGAAAACGCGGAGAGGTTAATACCTGAATAGCAGGGTAGTGCAGAGGCAGTTGACAAGCTGAGGAAGCGCTCGGCTGAGGCGGTAGTGAACAAATGAGCTGATCCGAAGAACTCGACATCTTAAGTATTGGTGGCCAAACCCTTAAGCTGATCTGAGCCACACGATGGGTCAGAGAGATCTCCATCGTCCATCAGAGCGGGAAAAACCTGGCGCGGAAACCACAGTGGGTCAACCACATGGTTTCACGTGAAATCATGCCACTTGGATACGGAGGGAATGAGCTGGCTTAATATCCGTTCACCATCTGGCGTTTAATCGAATTAAGCGGGTTGGGTAAACGACTAATGTTAACCATAAGAATTATGTCCATGTGTTATGCGCAGGTGATAACACAAGTTCAGTGGGGTAGACACATAATAAAGGTTATGTATGTGTATACAAGCGCTTAGACCTGGTTAAATACTTAGGTTAGGTTTCTTATAGTAGGGGTGGGTTCATGAGTTGACCACCATTATCATTAAAAAAAATATATATAATGTTACTGTTATGCATATTATGTTAAAAAGGTCGTGACAATAAATATATATTTTTTATAAAGTTGGATGTGATTTAAAATTTAGTATGATTTATAATTAAAATTTTAAATTTTATTTTCATTATTTAAGTCAAAATCATTACTTAGTTTTTTTTGGAATATTATTATTACAAAAATAATTTGTTTTTATAATATGTAATTAAAAAAAAAACATCTGAAAAAAAGTAAAAATATGTTTATTGTTATAATAAATTTTTTTAATATGTATTAAAAAATTTAAAATCTGAAAATAAAAATACGAAAATATATTTTTAAATATCTTATATAAAAATTTAAAAAAAATAATTCAAAACACTGAATGATATTTCAACTATCATTCAATACACGATATTTCAAGTCCATCAATGATTGGATTTCTAACTATTTAGTTTTGAATCATTTTTAAACTATTTAGTTTCCATGATTCAAAAATCTAACTTTATTATTTTAAAGAGGTGGATATGAATTATAATTAAAAAATAGTTTCTATGTTCATTATTTAGAATAAAATGGTTTCTTATAAAAAATTAAATTTATTATATATTATTCTATATTAATATATATATTTAAAAAAATATAAACATAAAATAAAATGAGGAATATGTTTTTCATATTAGTTTATAAAAAGTATAAAATTAAAAACAAAATACATGAAATTACTAGTATTATGATATTTTAGGGAAAATCTTTTATAAGAAAAAATCTTACATTTCAAAAATCACACAATGTATTATTCAACTAAATAATTATGCACTTAATGTATTATTTAATAACTAAATGATTACAATATAAAGTAGTCTATACTTTAACAAGATTGCTTAATAGTAATATAATTTTAGTAGCAATTAATTTTAGTAAAATAAAAACAAAATATAATTCATTTTGTTTTTAAAATCAACTTAACATTAAATAACTCTAAATATAAATAAAACCATAATACATTTATGTTTTTTTTCATTTCTACTTACTTAAGATCACCAAAAAATTAATCCTTGGCCAAGTATACTATTCTCTAGTCTGGCATAATATTACATTATTCTTTTTTTTTTGTAAGCTATGGTATGACCTTTTCTATTATATACAACAAAAATAAAATATACATTCGCAGGTGACCTCAACCCGCCCCGTAGGGAAACCGGGTCTGTTGGTCCCCCATAGTTTGAGACTGTCCACTTGCCATCTTAGCTTGAAAAACAACATGTTTAAAACTATAGCAGCACCTTATCTACATTCTGTCTCGTAATGCCTAGTCTCGAATACATATCAAAAACTGCCTTACTGGCTGGTTCTCTAATGCTTATCAAAAAATTCAAAAAATAACAGAGCGGAACATTCAGTCTACCATGATTTCTTGCTTGATTTCCTCCTCACGCTTTGCCTTGGTTAATTCCTTTAGCATGTCGTGAATTTCCTCCATTTTGCTGTCCTGCTTCCATATCATGAGCTGCAAATTGGTCATCTCCTTTTTCATATTCGGCAGACCTTGAGCTATCTCTGTCATCTCTACAACGACCTGCTGCATTGCTCTGGCTAACAGATCTTTCATAACCCAATACATGTGTAATGCCTGTTTATATAACGTTAGGCGCCCTCTTGTACTCCCAGGATCCAGAATGAGGGTGTTCCATTCCTCCATTTCTAGATCAGAGGGTTCTTCGAGAACTTTGTTTTCCAGAGCATCTATTAACCTTCTGATATCTTCGTTGGTCCCTTTGACATATGCTTTCTCCGCTTCCTGAGCAACCTGCTCTGTGGATCATCGACCTTGTTTCTACTAGTTCGAGGCCAGAATCTCAGTCTCGCAATGGTCCGCCTGCCATGTTCTTCCGCAACCCCTGCACCTCCTACCTTTTCCTCTTCTTGTAGGTCTGCCCCTATTGTTACTCCTGTTGCTTTGCCCTACTTCGAAAGTCACCCTTGCCTTGCATTCCTCCTTCCCTATCTCCATTTCCCTTTCTCTGCAATCTCCTTCTTCTTCCCTTGTTCGTTCCTGCTCCCTCCGTGTATTCCTCCCTTCCCCCTCCTTCACCTACCTCTCCTTCCTTCCTCCCTCCGCCATATCGTCTTGCTTTCGTTAAGTTGATGCCCCAAGTCTCTTTGCCAACCTGCTTCGCTCTTCGCCACCTTTCCGGTCTTCAGATTATCTGTCTTTCTGTCTCCTCCTGCTCTTGAATGAATACCGCCACCTAACCCTTGTTGCACCAGATGATCACCGCCGATCTTCTCCCCTGCCATTTTCATAATTCTACCTGTTTCTTGTCTTGGTATGCGTTCTCCTCTGCATGTCGTCGCTACTAGCCTAAAAATGATAGCTTTGATGTGTGGCGTGTATTGCCCTGTACTACATCCCATCACAGCCTTATGTTGTCCATCTTTCTCCACCCCGATCGGGGTATGTGTGTTAGCATGATCATGACTGTATTGTATCATTATTATCTTGTTTGGTGATTCAGTTTAGGTTTTCCCATCTTGTCGTGGCCAGCTGGGATGTCCATATGGTATCTACTTTTCCATCTGGTTCGTTGCATCCCTAGTTTTCCGGGTAGTCTGCTGGTCTATTGCCTTCTCTTCTTACATGATGAATGACCTTATACTCAATACGTTTCATAGGTTCTTCTAAGTCCTGGATGAGACCCGCCGTCCTCCAGCTCTTAACCACCTGTTCCCATGACTTGCCATGATTTAGTTTTCAGATTGTCTCTATTACCAAATTTGAGTCACCTTCTATTTCTAATTTCATATATCCATTTCTTATTGCAATCCTGATTCCTTGATATGCCGCCATGAACTCGGCTTCGTTGTTACTCATTATACCTCCTCTGTCTGCATAGATCCATCTGGTTTGGCCTTGGCTGTCTCTAAATATCCCGCCATATCCAGCAGGTCTCGGATTTCCTTTTGAAGCTCCGTCAAAATTAAGTTTGATGAAGCTGTCCTGAGGGCGAATGAACACGGCTGGGCTTTGGTTTTTTATACCCTGTGTTTTTTGTTGATGAGGGTGAACCATCCCAGGTTCCAGGTTTAGCTTTCTTAAAATACAACTCTCTTCCTCTGAAGTTCTCCAATCTTCCCGGTCCCATGCTTCCGATAGAATTGTTTCTCTTATTAGGTTTTGAGTTCTTTTCCATAAATCCTCAAGGGTAGTGGTCTTACCTTGAAAAATCCTTCTATTTCTCTCTTTCCAGATATTCCATATGTTGAAACCCATTACCAGGTTCCATGCTCTTCTGACCACCGAACTTTGAAATTGTCCCTTCCCCCATTGGAATAGAGTTTGTACTATGTCCAGGGGGTTTTGGTTCGACTTTCCAAATAGGCTTCTAGTCTCTTCCCATTGATGCTGGGCTACCGAACAATAGTTTAAGATATGTTCCTGATCTTCGACATTTTGTCTACATAAGCTACATATTGGTGGTCCAAGGAACCCTCTTTCTGGATTTGATCCCATGTAACTATGCATCTTCTGCCCACTAACTAGGCAAACATGGTGACCTTTGGCCACCACCTATTCTTCCATAATTGTTTCCATTCTTGTGTTTGATCCTCCTGTGCTTGCTTGGCCTTTATGGTATATGCTTCTTTGACAGTGAAGGTGCCTTTTGTGGTTCCGCCCCATCTGAGGATATCTGGTCCATCTCTGTTTTTAATCCTTCTTGAGTCCATCTCCTTTATTATCTTGGCTTTTAGCTCCTCATCGATGTTATTATCCCATTCTTCAGGTCCTTTCCATTCCCTCCACATCTCATTTTCTCCTCCTTCCTTCCAGTAGCCTTTGACATGGATTAAGCCTTTGGCCTTGGTTTCCCTGTAAATGTTTTGCAACTCCTGAATTTCCACCATTCTTTCCCTCTATTGCCAGGCTTCCTCCCAGAATTTTGTTGTCCTTCCATTTCTTATTTCCCAAAAAGCATGTCGATTTATGATGTCTCTGTTCTGGCACGCCAGTTCCCATATCGTAGATCCTTTTGACATCGCTTCCTTTCTCATAATTTCTTCAGCTGCTGCTCTTTGAAGATGTCCCCGAATTTCTCTTTATTCCATTTTTTATTTTCCCTCTGAGTTCTTTCAATTTAAGTTGGAATGTTTGCATCTTACTTCTCCCACTTTGCCTGCTCTTAGTCCACCATTCTTCTATTTTAGGTAGAAACGTCTGGTCTCTAAGCCAAAAGGCTTCAAACCTAAATGGTCTTCTTTTGGGGCTCTGCTTGAGGTTGATCTCCAACTTTATTGGCCAGTGGTCTGAGCCTACTACTGGTAGGATCATGGCTTCTATGAAGACATCTTTCATCATGATTTGTTCAAATATAAGGAATCTGTCCAATCTTGAGGCTATTTGATTTGTCCCTCCTCTATGATTATTCCATGTATGGTTACCATTTATTGTTTGAATTTCCACCATTCTTTGTTCTGATATCATATCTCTGAACACTTCCATATCTGAATCTATCCTTCTCAATCCTCCCCTCTTTTCTTCTAAGGTCGTAATCATATTAAAATCACCACCTATAATCCATGGCTTCTCTGGAATAAGTCTTCTCATTGCTTTTAGATTTTGAAGGAATCCTTTTCGTTCTGTTGGGGAATGTGGTCCATACACTCTTGATAAGACTACCCACTCCAATGATCCGATTACCTTAAAAGTTCCTAAGAGGATTCGTGGGAGGCTTATCCAATTTTCAAATTGTATTTCCTCTGGGTTCCATATGATTGCCAATCCTCCTGCACTGCCTATCGCATCCTGCCCCATTATCTCATACCTAGTATTTCCCCTACTCATTATTTCTTTCATTTTTTCTGTGCTAATCTTTGTTTCTTGGACTATCATTATACTTATAATATTAAATTATTCTTTATTCCACTATAACATTGCAATATTATTTACTCCACTATATCACTATAATGTCCCTATGTTCAACCTTATCTTCTATTGCATAATTGCAAGGTGGATGTAGCCATACCTTTATAAACATGTTTTAATGGAAATTGATAAAGATTATAGTAAAAAGCAGTGCACCATAGCTAAAATAAGCATAAAAAATATTAATATGAAATTTTATATAAATTGGAGAGTTTTCATAACCTATTGAGAAAAGTTTCCAAGGATTTGATATATTACATCTAAATTGTCCTGAAGGTGTAGTATTAGAAAAAAAAAAATATAATATTTTACGTTAATATAGGAAACATAAAAATTAATAAAAAAACATAATTACTAATAGCTTCCATTGTGTTTGATAGTTTCTTTCCAAAAAAATTCAAAAAATGAGAGTTATGTTATTCAATGTCTATATCATTTTTTATGCATTTTCTGTTTTTCCTTTTAACTATTATTCTATGGTTTGAAGCTATGAAATGTGAACCGTTATTGAGTTTGATAACCATATTTCATAACATGTTCCATTCTATTTCTAAATATTTTAATTTTTTGCTTATGTTGAACTAAGAAACCCATTATTTTTTAATTTTATGAGGCATAATGTTCATTTACATGTATCTTGAAAGTCATTTAGAAGAAAGTTTTTTCATGCTAGTGAAGGGCTTGGCAAATCTCTTGTGCTTCCCTATAAAATATATTTTTTATACACTAAGAATAGAGATGTTTGAATATAATATAATCAAAATGAAGTACTTACAACCCAAAAAGAAAAAGGAGCCAAACTCCATAAACTAAGAAACATTACCTACTACTCGAAATTCTTAAAACAAAAATTTAAAAGGAAAACACATATAGCCCGAAATAAACATGGAAACTCATTTCTTGTATTTCTAGAAATCAAAGAACCACAAGGTCGAATTCGAAAATAAATGAAACTTAAAATACTAGAGAGATAAATGCCAAGAAAGGAGAAAGTCACTAGAAAAGAATGTTGCATAGAGATCAACCTTTAATGCAAGGGGAATTACATAGATGAATTCTAAGAACTAGAGCCCAAGCAAAATCAAAGAACCAATGCACATTGATTATTATCCACTAGAAGTACTTGGCATATATTGATTAAGTTTAGATCAAATTTAAATAATAAAATATTAGAAAAAAGACTTACCATGTTAGTTCCAAGATAATTGATGATGTTTTAGAAACCACTACAAAACCCCTCCATTGACTACTTCATTATCCGACCTCACCAACAAAACACTCCAATGAAGGATTTGAATGATAGGATGGAGATTAATTCTATCGTGTAGGAATGATGGGATTGTATTCTTTCATATCCCTTCATTTCACTTGAGCTTTGATCTATATTTTATTGCAACAAGTGTTAATAAATGATTGTTATAGATACGTGAATTCCCCTTTCCAACATTCCCCCTCTTAATGTGAATGGGTATATATGCGTCCAAGAAGAGAGATAAAGTGAAAATATATTTGAATATGCTCTCTGAAAAGGTGGTTTAAGGAAGGACACAAACCAAATTGAGTAGAAGGTTTTTTTATGGAAGACTACAAAACCACAAACCAAATGAGGTGGAAAAAATTGAGTTCTCTACCTATGGAGGTTTAAGGTTAACCACTAACTCTAGAACTAAAGCTTGAAGCAGTTCCTGGATTAGTTCCAAACATGGCTAGAAGTTGAAGTATTTTGTTGGTGGAATTGGTCCCTGATAATGGTTCGAAGATGACCACAAAATGTTATAATCAACCATAAATGTTCATTACTCTCAAGTCCATATTCAGGTCAGTGGAAAAGATGTTTATCCCCAAGATATTCTCTGAGCCCAAAGTGCTTGGGATTTTGATAGATTTCATATTTAGTCCCATAGCTAATCCCGCAGATCGACCTCTCACATATAGAGAGAAAAAGAACCAGCTTGGGAACATCTTAACCAAAGCTTCAATTTTTGGTCACCCTGCCCCATAGTTTCCTGAAGCATGATGATATCAGGCCCCAAGGATGAAATAAACCTTTTCAATGCTATTTTTATTCGGGAACTAACAAAACCCATGCAATTAAGATAGAGAGAAATTATGAGGAAACTCGGGCTAGGGTCTACATTTCTCTAAGCATCCCTTCGAGGGATTTATGTTTTGCTTCAACATAATCTAATTGAGCTTTCATTTGTGCCTTGGAGAGATGAGATTTTTTACCTTTGGATTTCCCATTCCCTAGAATGGTTGGGAGAGGACCCAAGCCTCCCATACAAGCAGATGGGCCCTCTTTTGGAACAATGGGGCTTATATTATAGGGAGGGTCCATGATAGGGTTAGGACTCGACACAGTCGCGAAGGTTGAGGGGGTAGGAGTTGATGAGGAAAATATGATAATTTCATCAATAAGCCTAAGAGACGAAACCATTTAGGATAATATACAAGTGCATGCAACAACAACCCTAGAAGGACCAAGCACTAAGACCATATGAGGATTGAAATTCAAACAATAATTTGAATAGGGAGAGAAAGGTTCAGGAATACCCAAAGGAGGAGAGGATTTTTCTTCATGTGTGGTTGACTCACACAAAGCCTACTAGTTATCTGATTTGCCTCCTACCCCTAAACCACTTCCCAACACCATCGTTTCTCCCTGTTGAGCCCAAGATTCCTCAAGTTCATCCTAAGTGGGGGCCTTTTGACAAATCTCTTGGGATCTTGACTACCGGCTACTTTTGTATTTTCTCTCAAACTGAGAGCTTGATTTATTGATTCCCATAGAAACTAGAGGGAAATATCAAACCAAATGTCCCTGAGTAAGACATCAACAACAACATAAGGGTAAATCCTCATAGTCAAATTGTTGGCTATAACTACATCCTTTAAAATTTAGCATAATGTCGGGCGACAACCCCTCTTTGAGATCTAATTTGACAAGGATCCTAGCAATAGTTCTAGTTATGGATGTCTTAAAAGACATATCAACCTCCAGGAAAACCCCCAATTTATTCTCAATTGGTTGAAACACATATTTTGTCTAGAGCTAAGGGGAAAGAGTTGGTAATCTTACCCAAATGGGTAACTCTTTCACATGCTCCCTCCTCACGTCAAAGAGAGGGTTCCATCTTTTTAATAGGACTGGTATGAATCTATACTCTAGCTCCATGCCAAGCCCCAAATAACTGCTTCTGCTGACCCAAATTGCAACATGAACCAACCCATTGCAAGGATAATTACCTCAGTTGCTCTCCCTAGAGTATCAACCCATGAAGCCTATATCCACCCATCTATTTATTTTTCTTTAAAGTGTCTTCGCATTGCCCTCCCAAGAAGAATGTGCTCTTCCACCTCCATGGATGAATCTAGTTGTATATCTACCCCTAACACTAGGTTCTTGTCATCCGACTTGGTCCATATGAACTTCCTTCTTTTTTTCCATTTCACTCCCTCCTTAATACCTTCCCCTTCCTTAGTTCCAATGGCCCTATCCACCACTTGTCGACAAGGCTTGCACCCCGCATGGCCAATATCTGGATATTCTAACCTCCTCGAATTGATATTCCAAGGATCAACCAACCCTTCCTCTATGAAACCTTCTAACGAAAACAATCCTCTATTTTTTTATGCTCTTTTGAGATGTCCTCCCTCAACACCTCAAAAATAGGCAAATTCCCCCCTCTCAATTTCTCTAAATATTTTTTCGAGACATACCTTAACCCAAAACGCGATGGATTTCCTACTGACCCTCTTATTAGAGCCTCCTCCCTGAGGCCAAAATTGATTTTTCCCTGACCATCCTGAATTTCCCAGCCACAGACAACTTAAACTCCCCTCTCAAACAATCCAGTAGAGAAAAACATCTCAAGGCTTTGGGAGCTTAGCTGCTTTGAGTTATTTCTTTCCATTTCCTCACAAAGTGAAAAAGCCTCGATGCTTGAAGATAAAACATTGGAGTTTGACCCTACCCATGAAGGAGAAAAAGGATTGAATGTATTATATCTTACACCGACATGGTTATAGATTATGTCTTTGAGCCCTCTTGACTGCTGAGAACATTGAACTTTCGAACATAGAGAAAATGAGGGTTTTGAGATAACATGAAAAGCAGTAGCCAGGATAACATTTGCACTGAGGTTGTTGTATCCACCATAAGAAACAAGGTTTTCTATTTCTTTGATGGTTAAGGATTTATTTCTTTCCAGAGAATAAAAAGTTGGTGCCTTTAAGATACCTTGCTCTAAACAAAATAAAGAGAATTCATCTCTCTGCACCGTTTCAGAAAACCAAAATAACTTTCATCCCTCAGAAGTTGTGCCCCAAGATTGTCAAAGTTAGGTTCCACCTCTCGCGCCACCGAGAAGCCCTCATCCTTATCCAACACCATCAAAGTTGATGTCACATCCAGAAATTCAAGGCCTCAATCCAGTTGGCAAAACTACCTTTTCCAGGTTTTGCTGAGTGGGCTCCAAGCCCCACACCGCCAAAATATCATTTGGGTCAAGATCGAGCTCGACAAAGGCTTCAACATTTCTATAGCATTCTTCCATATTCCCTCTTTAAGCTTCGAGAATGCCTCCTCCAAAGACCAAATCCTAAATTGCAGAATCGTGAGTGAGGCAAATAGAGAAGGTTGATAGAGAATATTTGGACTGCGGATAGGATGTCACACCATCCCACGTGGCTCCGACATTTTGACTAGCCGTAGGACCACTGAGAAATTGCCCCTTCAAAAAAAAATAGATTGTAAAGACCGATTTGTATTTTAGTTATTATATGTTATAATTGGTTTTTTTTATTATTTGTATTGAAAAATTAAATGTTTAGGTATAACATTTTTTATTATGGATTTATGAACATGAAACATAAAATAAATAGTTATAATCATATTATATAAATATAATAGCGCAGAAAAAACTTTTAAACTAAAGAAAACTCCATTTTTAAAAGCTCATTCAATATGTTATTTAACAATTAAATGGTTACAATACATATTACTATATACTTTGATAATATTTGGGAAAATTTTCATAAACAAAACAATAATACTACCAAAGCACAATATCGTAGAAATTATTGAAACGGAAATTTAAAAGGCGAACACATCGAAACGCAAATAAAATTGGATCCTCATTTTTTGAGCTTGTAGAAATGAAAGGGCCACCTAGAGAAATTTGAAAATAGATGAAAATTAAAATACCATAGAGATAAATGCCAAGAAAAGAGAAATTCACTAGAAATGAAGGTTGCATAGAAATCACCCCTTAATGTGGGCAAATGATAGAGATGAATTCTAGGAACTAGAACCCATGAAATCCATTCAGACACTTTTCTTGAGACACTATTTCTACTCAAATCCAAAATTACTAATTTTTACAATTTTGTAGAGACTCGGGGATATTTCCACTTAACCTGTTACTATTGATGTGTAGTACCTAAAGTTTCTTCAACTTTTCTAGTTCCATTAGTATTTGTCCATGGAATTTATTATGTGCTAGATTCAATACCTTGAGAAAAGAGTAGTCCCCTAAATGGGATGGTAGTTTTCTAGATAACAATATTTGGGTGCCAGTTTTCTTGATAATAGGTTGTCCAAAAGATCCAGAGCTTCTAGATGCTCTGTTTGCTCACAAATGCAAGCAGTAATTTCTAACTTATTCGATGCTAAAGATAAGATATTTGAAGCATGTAACATTGTGCATACTTGTTGGGGGACTAAACCAATAATGTTATTAATTGACAGGTCAAGTTCCCAAGGAAATACAATGACATAACTTGATAGATGGGGAAGGATGCCATTCAATTGATTACCTTGTAGCTCCTCCTCAAACAATGAAGTCGACGAGTTATACAACCGAGGTGGTATTGGCCCTTCCAACTAATTATGTGAAAGGTTTATTTCCTCAAGCATGGGAAGATTCCGTAACCATGAAGATATTTGTCCCTTGAGGGCATTATTAGAGAGAGCCAATGTCGTCATAGAATTTTGAGCCCTCACGAAAAGAGGAAATATATGTACTTCAAAATAAGATAATTTGAACACATCTAACAAAAATGGTGGGTTCCACTTGGAGGTGATATTGAAGGACAATTTGTTCTTGTACAGGTCAAGATATTTTACATTGTCCACATTGTGAAAGTGTGACTCTAATATTGATCAATTCAAACTGTTGTGAGAAAGACTAATATTGGTCAGATTCAACAAGCATTATATGAATATAGGGATTGATCCCCATAAAAATTTGTATCCCATGTCTAATACATTAAGTGAGCAAAGAAGGCCTAATGAAAATAAAATCTTTCCCTTCAAATTGTTGTGTTTCAAATCTAGCTGAGCCAAAAATAATAGATTTCCTATAGAATGGGTCAAGGTCTTCCACTAGCCCTGAAAAATCTGAGAAACATTGCTAGATATTCTAATTTTTTTCTAAGTAAATTATTTTTAAGCGAGGCATCTGAGAGAGTTCTAGCGGTAGATATCCGCTAATACTTGAATTGGACATCTGCAAGGAAATAAAACTAGTCATATTGCTTAACCAACTAGGGAATTCAGTGTGAAATGGGTTACTATAAAGATGTATAATTTCTAGGGATGTAAGGTTTTGCAAGGAAGGGGGAACAACACACATCTATCCATAGTTCAACAATGAAAGGTTCTTGAGCTGAGAAAGTGGACTTACTAACCGTCCCCATGTAGAAGACATTGCTGAAAGATCAACTCTATGAAGGGAAATCTGTTTCAAGGTCCCAAGATTTGTAAACCGTGAGTGTTTGGGAGTTTTCAGCGTAAAAGAAGAGGAATAGAAATTGAGCACTATCAACCTAGAGAGATTTTCCAACTGCCGCGAAATGGTGCCTTCAAATCCTGCTTTAAAGAGGTTAAGGTATGTTAATTTCTTCAACACACCTAGCTAGTGGGGAATAGGTTGGCCCTTAAAATAACTGGAGCTGACATTCAAACTCTCCAAATTCCTTAACTGAGAAAGAAAGAATAGTGCAAGACAGAACTCACTACTCAGGTTGCAACTGTGCACATCCACTGTAACAACATGACTAGTGAGTTCGTTGCAAGAGACACCATCCTTGTTAGGGCATTGAGTTCGTCGAGTGCCCGTGACGACGATCGGTGGGCGCTACAGTAAAAAAATCGATGATGCAAGTACGGGTGCGCTCGATTTGTGTCATGAGCATGTGGACGTAGTGGCAGGCACATTGTAGCAATGGACGTGTGTGTTCAATTAAAGGCGACTCGTGCTCGGATCGAGGCACATGATAAAAATTTTGGTTAAAGGCGTGAGGATGGCGAGTTTGGTTAAAGGCGCGTGTCGACAAGTTCAGTTAAAGGCATGTGGATGGCAAGCTCATTTAAAGGCATGCAGACGAGCATGCGGATGACAAGTGTGATCGGCTGTGCAGATGGGAAAAGTCATGTGCGGGCGTCGAAGGGAGTCCACTCGAATGAACAGGCAAAGTCGTGTGAGGGCATCGGAGGGCGAAAGCATGTGAGGGCATCCAACCAAATGAGTCACACAAGTCGAATTAAACGAGTTACATGGGTTTGTAGGATGTAGAAAATATGTCGTGTAGTCTGGGTGAAATGAAAAGACAAGTTGTTTGATAATTCATTGGGGAAATGCTCATTCAAGGATCATCTCAACCAATTTTAGAAGGAAAAGTGAGTCTGAAGCATTCATGTCATTCAAGTGAACTGCAGAGTGTGCGAGGGTGTGTCAAGGCATTTTCCCACAAAAATAGGTGGAACGAAGTCCTGAACAAATTTCCTACATGATTTTGGGCTGAACGAATTTTCTAAATGAAAATCTGAAACGAGATTTTGAAATAAGTTTCAGCACACAGGTTTGGGTACAAGTTGTCAAATGAGTTTTGGCACTTGGGTTTGGAAATAAGTTCCCTTAATTAAATTTTGACACGATTTTTTCAAAAGAAGTTCGTCCATGACTCGGGTGGCTTGCACGACCCGAGTAGGTCACACAACCTAGGTGGCCTGCACGAGCCAGGCAATCTGAATGAAAATTGTGCATGGGTTGCATGATTAATTCGGGATTCGAGTGAGCAATGCGGAGTGCTACGCAACACGTGTAGACAGGTGGGAAGGCCTACATGGTAGGCTGCACAGACTGGTGTGTCAGGCCAGATTGTTGCATAGTTGTAAAACATTGTAAACTTGTAAAATAAATTTGTAGAATATTTTATAAGTGATTGGGTAGACTTAATTAGAAGTTGCCCCTCCCTTCATTCAGAATATTTTATAAGTGATTGGGTAGACTTAATTAGAAGTTGCCCCTCCCTTCATGAATGTGTGTACTATTGTTATTACTAGTTGTTGTGATATCACACATGTTTATGAAGTAAATATTGATGAAGTTAATTCAACTTGAATTAATGTATTTACGTCGCATTATTAAAGAAAGTGAACACTTAACGAAAAATAATTTAAGTGTTGGTGATAGGTGTAGACCGTGAACCATAGTAGTAAGAAAATGAAAAGGTTGGTTGATGCCACACACACCACCCACAAGTGGAAATTGAGTCACCACTAGTGTGGGGGCATTGTTGAAAAATGCAACAAGAAAATCCTAATTTAATTTTGTCCTTGAATTAAATTAGGAATTAAATTGTAATTATAATTCTCATAGAAACTTGTATTAGTTAACTAAATTAATTTTACTTAGTTGACTCAGTTAATTCAACTTGGGATTCTATCTAGAGTCATGTAGAGTGGTTACTAAATTTTAGGGGCCCACATTGAGTTATTTTGAGTTGTAATTTTTCAATTCAAGTTAACTGAATTAAAATTAGGTAAACTAGTTCCAATTGATGGAGGAATTAGTGGGAGATCCTGTAGTGGGGTGTAACCAGCACTACTCAACCAGTAAAGTGAAGATTCACTCATACTTAACTCATGCATGTTAGATCAAAGAAAGATCTAGTTGAGATTAGAGTTCAGGAACAATGTACTATCAGTTGTAAAATCATCTAAATTAAACTGATGGTTAATGAAATTAGAGGAAAGCCTATTAATGGATTGTGCAGTTATAGATGAAGAATTTCCCAATTAAATACGGACTAATTCCCTAGGAAACTACCCAAGGAAATATGAGATTGGTAGGAAGCATATTTGGCTAAGTATTTGCTGGAGCTTGTTTGTGAAGAAGTGAGATAGATTGAGATTATGCAGAGATTGCTCGGGATTGAGCAAAGCATTGTAATATTCTCATATTTTCTGATTAATGCAATATATAGATAGCAGGGGTTTTTTGTTGTGGGTTTCCCTAGAAAATTATTGTGTTATGTGTGACTGAATTCTTTCTCTTTTATGCTTTGTGATTTCATAGATCAATTATTGTTTCTGCTTATGAGTAGAGTAGATTCAAGTCAATTGTTTTATCATATTACATTCTACAGTTTGAATCAACAAGGAATTTCCACATGGTATCAGAGCTAAAATCACTATAGAAGAGGAGAATACAAATTTGTATTTTGTAGGAGAAATTGAATTCGTAGTATCATACTTCAGAACCAGTAGGATGTCGTTCTATAGATTGAGACTTGAATATTCCCTTGAGGGTAGTTCGAACTATATTGCTTGGAAGGATAAGATGGAGGCAGTGTTGGAAGACAACATGCTTAAGGAATTCATAAACAACGATGTTCATAAGCCAACTAATGCTCAGGATCTGGAAGAGTGGAGAAAGTGTGTGGCAAAGGGGAGAAGGATTATCCTAAAAGGAGTTCGAGATCATAATGTCTCAAATATCCAAGGTAAGGAAACTACATTTGCAATGTGGGAGGCCTTGAGTAACCTATTTCAAAAGAATAGTAACAATAGGAAGCTGCAACTAAAGTAGAAGCTCAAAAAGCTCAAGATCGAGAAGGGAGACAGTATACCAAAGTACTTGACCAAGTTCACCCAGTATTGGAATGAGCTTGGAAGTGTCAGTGTTATAGTCGTTGAAGATGATATGGTGAGCTTAGAACTTCTAGGACTTCCCAAGAGTTTGCACAACTACCAGGACTCAGTTAATGGGAGGGAGAAGCTATCATAGTGGGAGTGATTGTGGTCTGACTTGGTACAAGAAGATATTCGGTGAAACACCATGGATGGATCCTCATCCAAGCATGATGATGAGGAGAATTGTTCCTTAGCTAGAAAGGGGAAGAAAGAGAAGGGGAATTCATCCCATTCCAAATAAGATTCCAGTCAGGATGGCAAGAAGAAGGACATGTCAAATATTAAATTCTTTCATTGTCATAAGCTAGGAAACTATGCCACAAAGTGTCCGCACAAGAAGTTTGGTAATAATCCCTCAAGAGGAGCGGCAGGTGAAGCTCTTGATCCACGATTCAAACTGCATTTCACCCTCATTGCTTGCATGGTGACATCAGTAATGGGTAGTGTGTGGTACCTAGATAGTGGATCCTCATTCCATATGATTGGCAACAAAGAGTTCTTTAGTGACTTAGAGGAGAAGGACCGCTAGATGCAAATCGATATGGGAGATGATAGGAGGTATAACACGACCAACATCGGTATTTTTACCTTTTAGAGGGATTCTGGTTCTCCTCTCACATTAAATGATGTCATGTATGTTCCGCGTTTTAAGAATAATTTGGTTTTAGTTTCCATGTTGGAGGATTGTGGCTATGATGTGATATTTAGCAAGGCAAAGGCTTTCCTTCATCACATAGCCTTAGGACAGGTGAAGCAGTTCGAGGTTCAGGTGAAGAACCTCTATAAATTGGATGTAGAAGACTGTGCTGCTTTGAGAACTAAAGTAGAGAAGGTGCAGATTGGGTCACTTGCACCACAAAGCTTTGAAGATCATGCAACAAATTTCTACAAGACTTCCCAAGGGTACATGTAACAACCACTAGTTAAAAGTTCATGTAATAAAAGTTAATAAAGGAAAAGTAAGACCATAGTTAAGGGACACGTATTCCAAGTTGAATGTTGGGCAAACATGTCCTAGTGGGAATCACTGAATGTGTTTATGGTTAGGGGAAATTGGCAAAGGCAATAGCTAAGGCAATAAAAAAGGAGAAAAGGTATTTTTGGCACATTTATTTATGAAAATAAGGGAAATTAGTAGAAAAGGAAGGTGAAAGGTCACAGGTTGCATGTGAGGAGAAAATTGAAGGAAAATAATGGAAAATGAAGAAAATAGAGGCCTGATTGATAAAAATGCTTATGAGGATCAGTTTGTAACCTTTTGTGATTTCAGTTTTGGAGCTCTCTCATTATTATCTCTCTCTCTCACTCTTGGAAACTTAGAGTTTTCTTGGAGTTTTCTAGCTTTGGAGCAATGAAGGGAAAATAAAGCAAAGGAAGGACAAGGAAAGGAAAGGAAGTAAAAGATCAATCAAGGAAGAGAAGGATCAAGCAACTTCAGTAGGAATACTTGCAAGTAACATATTGCATGTGTGATTTCCTAGCTAGTTTCACATGCATGGCTTTGCATGTTGGTATATGGTTCTCTTATTATCGATGGCATGGTTTTTCTGCATTATGACAGTGGTTTTCAGCCTTTCCGTTCCTTTTTTTGGATAGCCATGGTGTTATGGGATTATTTTCTTGGTTTTGAGCTTTGGAATTGTCAGTTATTTTCAAAATCCGTGGCAGACGTGGTCTCAGGAAAATTCCAAAAGGCCTAGGAATCCCTTAACCATTTTTGGTGGGATACACGGTAAAGCTTGAGGATGGATTCTCGATTTAGTGCCTAATGATATGGTGTGGATTACATTAAAGCCTAAGAGACAAGGAGATATAAAATTCCTCAAGGATAGTGATGGAGTCAGGAGGGATTCCTTGCTTAATTTAGTTTTGTGATCTCGGTGTCAATTTTCATGAGATCACGGTTTGGTGAGGGTGGAGGTGGTTTAACCTTTGGATTCCCTTGATTTTTTTAATATTGTTTTATCCATGAGATCCCATGTTCATGTTTGGAATATGGCACGGGGGTGATTAGGTGAAAGACAAATTTGGTTCAGCAATGTCTATGGTCGGGTGGTATGTGGAAGTCCTGAACCTGGTCGACTTTGGCTATGTTTAATAAAATATATGTTTTCTTTCTTTTATACTTGTTAATATGTGGCTTTAATAGTTGTTATCTCATTTTTATTTACATGGCTATATGATTGGTTATTGTCATTGCTATTTCTTGTATTTACTTGTAACTCAAAGGATAATGGATGCAAGGCCTAATTGGTGTCAAAACAGTTAAAGGAAGAGGGTGGTGATCCTTCTTGTCAAGTCTCATATGAATTATCAGTCATTTATGCTCTATCTTGTTTTCATTTAATGTAGATTGCATTGATGCAAAGTGTTTAACAGAATGCCAGTCCCGATTGGGGATGGTCGGACCTAATATTGGAATCAATTTTTGATTTATAAGTATTTTCATCATCTAATTTATGGATTCTGAAATCTACAACGATTTTTGGGCAGTGACCTGGATTTTTGGCTTAAAAATTGGCACAAATCTCAGAGTCGCAGAAACAAGTCTAAGGAGAAAAGTCCCTAGGCGCATGCATACCCATGTTGTGCGTGTGTCCAAAGGCTTTCAGACACACCCTTGTCAATATCAAGGGAACATCCCAGGGTTTAGTGGTCTAAAATATCAGTGGGACCGAGGGGCTAGTAAGAGGAATGAATGGGATGCATTATGGGAGTCCTGTAGTAGGTGCAGAAGGTCTAGTATGGTGTGTTTCCTTTGGTTCCACTTCCTTAAGGTCACTTAGGAGGTCGAATCATATCATAGTAACTTCTTGTCACATGTTCACCTCGGTTGCCCAGTTACTTTGGTAGATGTGTGGGGAGGGTTTTATAGTACACTAGAATAGAGAGACACATGCAAAGGGTGTACATTGGGGAAGTACACCAAAGCTTCCTTTCATGATAAAGGCATTCAAGTGAAAGCAATCCTTGATTGAGTTCACTTAGATGTGTGTGGATCGTTTTCAACAACATCCACGACCAAGCACATGTATTATGTAAAATTTGTTGATGATTTTTCTTGTAAGTGTTGGATTTTATTCATGAAGAAGAAAGATGAGACGTTTGCTAAATTTTTTGAATTTAAAGAACTTGTCGAGAAATATACTGGTAGGAAAGTCAAATCTCTCTGAAGCGATAATGGTGGAGAATGTGTCAAATGAATTCGAGAACTTCGTTGCATAAGAAGGAATTCGACAAGAATTAATATCATCTTATAACCCACAATAGAATGGGGTGGCTGAAAGGAAGAACAAAAATATTGTGGGAGCGTCACGAGTGATGTTACATAATTAGGGGTTATTGTTGCACTTGTGGGCTGAAGCATGCAACACAGTTGTTTATTTGTCGAACAGAAGTCCTCATAGAATTCTCGAGATGAGTACACCAGAAGAAGCTTTTTTAGCTAAGAAACCAGTTGTGGCACACTTTACGATCTTTGGCTCATCAGTGTATTGTCATGTTACCAAGGATGCATGGAAAAATCTATAGCCAACAATTGAGTTGGGCATATTTTTTGGGTACACTGATACACCTCACAACTATCAGATGCACTTGTCATCCAACAGAAAGATAGTGGTTCGTAGAGATGTGAAGTTCGATGAAGAGAAGGCCATGAGATGTTCCCTTTAGAGGGAGCTTTATTTACATGCATATGAAGAGCTTTTAGCTCCAAAGGAGGAACCTCAGGATGATGTGGAGCAGCCACATGCATATGAGCAGAGAGTGGAAGCACCAACTCGTGCAGAGACTTCCATAAATGAAAGGAAGTGTACCAGAGAAGCTGGCAGATTGATGCATGATACTAGAGAGAATGTGGGAGCACCCGCATCATAGTGTAAGCAGAGAAGGTCACCAGATCAATACACTAGCTACATGGCTATGATGAGAGAGAGTGTAGAGGTAGAGCCATCCTCATTTGAGGAAGAAGTGCAGTAACCAGTATGGGTTGATGCCATGGTTGAGGAGTATGACTCCATTATCAGAAACTGTTTGTGAAGTGGTCCCAAGACCAACAGACAAGTCAGTGGTGATTTCCAGATGGCTTTATAAGGTAAAGTGAGCAGCAGATGGGAGTGTGGAGAGACACAAGACCAAATTTGTGTCCAGAGGGTTCTCTCAGGTGGAGGGAATTGATTATGATGCGACTTTCTCTCTATTATCAATGTACTCGTCAATCATATATATTCTAGCACCAAATCTTAAAGGTGTTTGGATCAAGGTATCTTAAAGACACCAACTCCTGATGTTCTAGAAGGAAATAAATCCTTAACCATTGAAGAAAAAAAAAACCTACTTTGTTGTGGTGGAGACAATGACCTTTGTGAGGATGTGATCCTTGATACCATAATGCGTATGTGATCCTGGCTACCTCTTTTCATGTTAGCACAGGACCCTCACTTCCTCTGAGGTCGTAGGTTTAGTGTACTCAACAGTCAAGAGGGCTTGAAGACATAATCCATAATAGTGTTAGGGTAAGATCTAATATCTTTAATCCTTCTAATCCTTCATGGGCCTAATCAAGCTCCAATGTTTTCCCTTTAGGCATCAAGGGTTTCTCACTTTGTGAGGAATTGGAAAGAAATAACTCGAAGCATATAAGATATAAAAGTATTGAGTTGTTTTTCTCTAGAAGATTTTTCGAGAGGGGAATTTTAGTTGTTTGTGGTTGGGAAATTTGGGATGGTCAGGGAACACTCAATTTTGATATCAGGGAGGAGGCCCTACTAAGAGGGTCAGTAGGAAATCCATCATGTTTTGCGTTAGGGTATGTCCCAAAAAATCTTTTAGAGAATTTGAGAGGAGAAAATGTGTCTATTTGTGAAGCATTAAGGGAGGACACCTCAAAAGAGCATAAAAAAAATAGGATTGGTTTCGTCAGAAGGTTCCATAGAGGAAGGTTTGGTTGATCCTCATAATAATTCAAGGAGGCTATAATACGTAGATGTGGGCCATGAAGGGCGCAAGCCTTTTTGACAGGTGGTGGATAGGGCCATTAGAACTAAGGAAGGGGGAGGTATTAAGGCAGGAGTGAAACACACAACAAAGGAAGTTCATACAAACCAAGTTGGATGAAAAGCACCTAGTGTTAGGGGAAGAAAACCATGGATGTCGAAGAGCACATTCTAGTTGGAAGGGCATTGAGAAGACACTTTAAAGCAAAAGAATTAGATGGGTGGATACATGCTTAATGGGACGATACTATAGGGAGAGAAGTCAAGGTAATTATCCTTGCAAGGGGTTGGTTCAGGTTGAAATTTGGGTCAACAGTCCTGTTAAAATGATGTAACCCTCTCTTTGGCGTGATGAGGGAGAATGTGGAAGAGGTACCAATTTGGGTAATATTACCAACTCTTTCCCCTTAGCTATGGGCAAAAGATGTGTTTCATGCAATCAAGAATAAATTGGGGGTTTTCCTGGAGGCTAATATGTCTTTTAATACATCCATAACCAGAAGTATTTCTAGGATCATTGACAAATTGGATCTCAAAGATGGGTTGCCGCCTAACATCATGCTAAATTTCATAGGATGCAGTTATAGCCAGCAAGTTGACTACGAGGATTTACCCTTCCGTTGTCATCGATATCTTACTCAGGAACATTTGGTTCATGATTTCCCTCTGGTTTTTATGGGCATCAACAAATCAAGCTCTCAGTTTGAGAGAAAACACGAAAGTAGTAAGAAGCCAGGATCTCGAGAGATTGGTCAGAAGTTCCCCACTTAGGGTGAATTTAAGGAATCTTAGGCTCAACAGGGAGAAAAGATGGTGTTGGGAAGTGGTTTAGTAGTGGGAGGAAAATAAAAGAACCAGTAGGCATTGCATGAACCAACCACACGTGAAGACAAATCCTCTCTTCCTTTAAGTATTCCTGAACCTTTCTCTCATTGTTCAAATTATTGTTTGAATGTCAATTTTTGTATGGTATTGGTGTCTCGTCCTTCTAGTCCTGTTGTTGTATGCACTCGTATATTATCCATAATGGTTTCATCTCTTAGGCCTATTGATTACATTATCATATTTGCCTCATCGATTCCTACCCCCTCAACCTCTGTGACTGTGTCGGGTCCTCACCCTATTATAGACCCTCCCTATAATATAAGACCCATGGTTCCAAAAGAGGGTCCATCTGCTTGTATGGGAGGCTTGGGCCCTCTCCCAACCATTCTAGGGAATGGGAAATCCAAAGGTATAAAATCACATCTCTCCAAGGCACAAATGAAAGCTCGATTAGATATTGCTGAAGGGAAATATAAATCCCTCGAAGGGGTGCTTAGAGAAATGCAAACCCCAACCCTAGTTCCCTCATGATTTCCCTGTCTCTTAATTGCATCGGTTTCGTTAGTTCCTGAATAAAACTAACATTGAAAATGTTTATTTCATCCTTGGGGTCTAATATCATCATGATTTAGAAAACTATGGGGCAAGGTGACCAAAAACTGAAGCTTTGGTTAAGATGTTCCCAGGCTGGTACTTTTTCTCTCTAGATGCAAGAGGTTGATCTACGGGATTATCTATGGGACTAAATATGAAATATATCAAAATCTCAAGCACTTTGGTCTCAAAGAATATCCTAGGGATAAACATCTACTCAACTGACCTGAATATGGACCTGAGATTATAAACATTTATGGGCGTTGTTAAGATAGATGTGAGTATTGGGACAAAATGATGGCCAAATATTTTATGAAGGAGGATAACCTAATTCTTGGGGGTGACATGAATTTTTACATAGGGGCCTCTATAATATAGGGTCCCTAAGCTCTTCCAAACATGATGGAAAAATTATTCAGTCGTAATTGCGTGGACAGACGACTTATTGATGTTAAATTAATCAAACTCAAACCTTCATGGAGGAACAAGCATACTCGAGAAGATAGGGTTTCCAAGAGGCTAGACAAAGTCCTCTTTGCTAAAACTTTGGTTAATAATATACCTCTATTCCAACAATAGATTGGTATAGGGGGGTCTTCTAACCACCATCTACTTATTTTAGAACTGAAGGGGGGAACATAAAACCTAGCAAACCATTCAAATTCAACCCCTCATGGCTGGATGATGAAGGTTATACTCATATCATAAATGAAACATGGATTCCTTTCAAAGATGATATGGGAATTGCCACAACCTATCACTTCGTAAACAACCTAAAAAGGGTAAAAAAGGCCTCTATTGAATGGACTATTTAGAAGAAGACTAGAGATGAAGCATATCCCAAATCAATTGAAGAAGAACTCGAGAGGCTAGAATCACCTGCAGGAGGATGATATGATTCTGTGGACACCAAGTAAAGGATCATGCAACTGAAAATCTCCAAGAGGAAATCGTTGGTCGATAAAGAGGAACAATGGAGGTAAAAGAGTAGGGTGATGTGGTTAAAAAGTGCGAACGAGAATATTAAATTCCTTCATAACTATGCCAAAAAAAGAATGTAAACACAATCTGGGAAATGCCATATCTTGGTGGGAGAAAAGAAAAATATTTTGGTGAACTTGCGTCACTTGGCAAGGTTTTTTTTCCGAAATTTGTTCAAGGCTTGAGAGGAAGCTTCCATTGCAGAGGTCATCCAAATAGCCTATTATGTTCCTATGTGTGTGGAGGAGGAAGAAAATAAACAGTTAATGAAGCCTATCTAGAAAGTGGATTTGGAGACAATTCTTGAAGGGTTGTAGAAGGAAAAAATCCCCAGGCTAGATGGATGGATGGTGTAATTCTATCCAAGATTTTTTTAGTTGCTCATGGATGAACTCTTGCAGGTTATAGAGGATTTCCACAAGACAAGGAGAATCTATGACCCCTTTAACTCAACCTTCAAAGCACTCATCCCAAAAGTAGATGAGCCTAAATCATTCGATGAATACAAACCAATCTCCCTATGCAATTGCATATATAAAATCATAGCCAAGATAATAGTAATGCCCCTTAGATCGATCATGTCCATAAACATGTCCAGAGAACAGTTTTGGTTCCTTGAATGCCGGCAGATCCATAAAGCCATTGGGGTGGACCAAAAAGGACTGTACAATATCAAATTGTAAAAGCTAAAGTGGGTAATGGAAAAATCAAACCTGTCTAAAGCTTATGACCAGATCAACTAGATTTTCATTTGCATGATTCTTACTAATTGAGGATTTAATGTACCATTTATTAATTTGGTTATGGGGTACATAACTAATGTCTCCTTTTTTGTCTTAATAAATGGTTCAACCTCCCACTTTTTTAATGGCCAAAGAGGTTAGATACAGGGTTGTCCCCTATCCCCCCTCCAATTTCTATTGGAAGTTGAAAGGCTAAGTAGATTTCTACTAGAAGAAAAAAGGTCGGAAGAGATAAATGGAATCAAAGTGGTATTAAAATTATTCATCACCCACTTACTTTTTGTTGACGACATTTTAATTTTTTTCAATGGCTGTAGACAAGACTTGGAATCCATAAAACAAGCCCTCACTTTTTTTTAGAAAGCCACAGGTATGGTAATCAAAATTCAGAAATCAATACTATCAGTGAGAGGGTTGTCTCAATTCGAGGTGAGAAGGGTGCAAAAAAAAATCCCTTCAGAATCATCCCCAAAGGGATAGTCTCAAGTGCCTAGGTTTCCTTTTCAAACCAAGCTCTTACCGAAAAAATGATTGGTTGTGGTTACTGGCCAAGGTGGAAAAAAGACTTCAACACTCGAGCTTCAAGTGGTTGACGAGAGCTGGAATATTAGTCCATATTAAATTTGTGTTGGAGGCCATACCAATTTATTGGAGGGCCCTCACATGGGTCCCAAAAGGGATTTTAGCCTCAATATGAAAACTATATGGTATATTCTTTTGGGTTGGATCAAAGGAAGAATATGTCCATCATTGGGTAGCCTGGAAAAAGGTGGCCCTCCGAAAATCCTAGGGAGAATGGGAACTTAAGGACATTCTTATGTTTGCAAAGGCTCTTTTTGTGAAATTTAGTTGGAGACTCCTATCAATAGATAGTCTATAGACAACAATGGTCACAAGGAAATATATCTTTCCCCTATCAATTGATGACTGGATAAAATGATACCAAATTCATTAGTCATCTCGAAAGCAGAAAATGACTCTTTTAATATCATTGGAAGTGACCTGCAGTGGAGGGTGGGAAATGGAGAAAAAATGAGAATTGAGCTAGACACTTGGACAAGTTGTTAAAAAATATTCAAACTTTTGGATGAAATGGTGACTTTTCTAAATGCTCAGGGTTTCATTCATCTGCACCAAATAAGGGACGAAACACAAAATACCTGTTGGTCACCAGGATGGAAATCAACAACTCAACTAAATATTCGTGACGATCAAGTTAGCATATGGGTTGATTATATCAATGCACTGAAGCGGTCACATATTACACTTAGAGACAAAGAATATCCGTTATGTTGGGTACACAGTCCATTGAGGATTTACACTCCAAAACAGGTTATAGTCATCATATTGAGGATAGATTAAGGGTGATCAACCTTGAATGGTGATGGAAGCCCTTATGGAACCTTACATTCCTAGCTAAGATGTAGATTTTAATGTGGTGTATCATTAGAAACAAAGTGACAACTTGGGATAATCTCCAAAAGAGACTAAAATAAGGCCCTGTTGAAGAACTAGTCCTTCATTTGTTCTTAGTTTTCCCTTTCCCACAAAGAATCTGGGCTAAGACTAGACAAATGTTGGGATTTAAGATGGAATGGAGAGGGGCAAGTCTATTTGAGGCTTGGAGAAGCTAGTGGGAATCATCTTGGAATGAAACTCTAAAAAATATCCTCCCCATATATGTTAGGGAGTATGGTTGTCTAGAAACAAGGCTGCTTTTAGGGAAACACCATTTATCCCAAATCTTGTTACAACTGAAGTTGGAGAAATCTATGCTATGTTACCTAAGAAAGACCCTATTGAAATGTGTCACATGATCATTGCAGAAGAAATAAATTGCCAAATTCCATGGTCATATTTTGTTGGGGCATCAAATCAAGAAAGCATTTGTTGGGGTGTCTTGGTCCTTCACCTAAGTACACAACATGTCCTAAAATAAAAAAAATTGGACTAGGCAGGGATTTAACAATTACGTAGAGATTCTTTCCATAAAATATCTAATGTGCTAGGCCCTAGAACATGATTGCAAATGTCTTCAAGTATTTGGAGATTCTATAAATCTTATTAGTTGATTCAACAACTCACAAAGATGACACAATCACACAGAGATTCTTGTTCTTGAAGAAATTTTACAACTAAAGCAAGCTTTTAATTATATTTCTTATTTCCATATATACAGGGAAGGGAATTTTAAAGCAGATTCCCTATCCAAAGAAGGCACTTGACATGCTCTTAGAGATTGGCATATCATACTCATAAATGGGATAAATTGTCACTCTTAGCAACAATCTTTTGTTGCAGTTTAATAACTATCTGAGCTTATTAATTTTTCATCATTGACATATTTTAGTTTTGGCTACGGAGGGTCTAGACTCTTTCCCTCCTTTTTATGATTATCATGCTCTTGGTTTTTATTTATGTACAGTACATGCAGTGTATATGTAACAGTTTTGATCAGTATCCGAATGAACATAAACAATCTTTTGTATATAGTCTTGTGCTCGTTTTTATTCAAAGCAATTGGGTTTCTTTTTGGCCGCTTAAAGAGAGGATTGATGGCTAATGTAACTTTTATTTCTATTAATAAGAAGTTACAATTTTTTCTCCAGATAAAAAAATAAAATACAAACCATTTTAATCTTCATATAATAAAAAGTAAGTAATGAATATAGAATCTAAAATTTTAATTTATAATCACTGCCATCTTTACATAATAATAAAGTTACATGAATTAGAAAGAAAATGAGTGATGGTTAATTAGAAGTATCGTTTCTTTTTTTAATTATGTCTTAGGAATGTTTACTATATCCATAGACACATCAAAAGTTAAGATTTATTAAAGTTGGGATAAATCTCCATATTTAAGAATCTTATTCTATATATTTGTTTCACAGTGTTTAATTAAAGTATTTTTTAAAAATATTAATAATAATAATTTAAATTAAATTAAAGTTTTTAAATATAGAGGAGTTTTCCCATATATCATTTTTTGGGATTCAACTGTGTTAAGCAAGTCATTCATCTATGACCATTTCCATGAGAGGTAGGTAACTAACTAATTTCTCATGATTTTTGAATAGTCCACTTAGCACTCATTGGTGATGTTCACAAGGGTGAAGAAGTGAGATTGAAACTAGTGAAATGAATCACATAGCCTCAATGATCACTTAAATTTCTCATGATTTTTGAATAGTCCACTTAGCACTCATTGGTGATGCTCACAAGAGTGAAGAAGTGGGATTGAGACTAGTGAAATGAATCACATAGCCTCAATGATCACTTAAATTTCTCATGATTTTTGAAATGTCCACTTAGCACATGCTCATAAGGGTGAAGAAGTGGGATCTAAACTAGTGAAATAAATCACATAGCATAAGTCATCACTTAAAGTTATAATTTAATTAGACTTTATGATTTTTATTTTATTTTAGGAATGTGAAAAGTAAATTAAAGTAAATGTTTTGGTGTTTACTATATAGTAATGCTTATATGAATGTTTGTTAACCCTTTATATATATGTTTTACAGTAATATATTATTTTTT
>APFE030605151.1:3419-27216 GCA_000404065.3 Pinus taeda
CTCTTTCCTCTAGAAATTGATGGAATAGAGTATGGACCATGGATCTGGGAGCATGGTAGCATTTGCTGAGGCTCACGACAGCCTTGGACCTTCTCTCACACCAAAACAATACATGCAAGTAAATGGACAGCAGAAAGTAAAAGGAAATAGAACATCAGTAAATGAAACAGCGATCGAAAGAACTAAATCTCGCGAGTCAAAACCAACTTACTCACATTCGGCAATAAAATAACAATCTTCAAAAGTAATTTCAGTGAACTTTACTGTATGAGACAATATTCACAAATGAATTATGGAACAACATTTACCATATATACACAACATATTTATTATAGCAATCTGATGTTTCCAAAGAATATGACTTTCGTTTCCAAATGAAATAATATTACTTTCGGGTTCCCACAAATAAGAGTTCAAAATGAATCCAATAGCAATATTTAATATGAAAGCTCTGCAACAGAAACAATCGGTTTAAATAGTGAACATGTAATCAACTCCGAAAAGATTCATTACGCAACATAGAGTCACTTACATAAACTTGCTGAATGAAACCATTAATGGATTAGTCGTAACAGAGCGTGGAACAGCATATAACAAATACATCAGATTACTAAACTATATAAACAATCCACACATGAAAAGATATCATACAACTGCAATTGGAAAGATATGATACACAATAGCAGCAGCTTACTCCACCAGAGGCTGGGCCCTTGGCCGCCAGCGGACGCTGCTGGATCACTTCAGAATAAGAAGAATGAACAGCAACTCCCAATTCATTTATTAATCAGCCAATTGTGGAATCATTACAACAACAAAAGCTTAAGAATTACAGCATGAATAATCCACCATCGTTGTCCATCATTTCTCATTCCCCAAATCCGTCATCACGTCTCACTCAAATCATCCCCCTCTCTGATCTCTGTTTTCATTTAAATAGAGAGAGATCAGAGAGAAGTTACAATAAGGAGAAGTACAACATAATTCCTATTACAAAATTGGTTTGCCTCTAACCCTTTGATCAACAAGAACAAGGCAAATTTGGCTTTGCAGCTGAGATTTGGAGGACGGCCGCAACTGCAAATCAGAGAAAATCGTGCTCAAAGAACCCTGTGTTTCTCCCTGTACAGGCCGAATTTGGGAAAACTATTCACAATGAAAATAATTGGGCCCGTTCTGGACAAAACCCATGTTCCGGATTTTCCAAGTTCGTCTTTATTTGCTCAGAATCTTAACCGCAAAACTATTACTCCTTAAACCAGCGAATTTCTGAGTTGGCTGATTTAAAAATCAAATCTTCAATCTGGAAGTTACTTTGGAGGATAAAAATGGTAAATAAGGTTACAACCAACTTATTAGAACTATCACTGGTAAAATAATGCATAATAATCAATTTATTAGAAATAAAGGAGAATAAATAATGTAAGAGCATACATCATCATAAAATGGATTTATATAATAAATAACATGATGAAGAATGGTAGAAATGGGTGGAATAAACGTTCACAAGTGACAATAATAATGGCGTATTAACGACTCAACAACTTGCTCATGACTTATGTTTATTTTTTAACGAGCATGAACTATGCGCTAAAACTGCTCATGGAGATTTTATTTTTTAACGAGCTTGAACTCTGCGACAACATTGCTCGCCAGTCGTATGATGAAAATGTCTCATTTCGAGATGCTATTTTGAAGTGGCTTACATCTCTAAAGCTTTGCCACGGATCCTTTCTTTATGCAAGCTATGAAACGACTAGCCTTACGGTTTTAAAGGGTTAGAGGTCCTACAAATTTAAAAAATAAATAGCCACTCTTCACTTGCACGCGGAAAGGTTTGCATGCCCCCAGGTATAGCGGACCAGAGTTTCCAGATTACCCCACAATTTGTAGACAAAACATTCATTTTATCGGGAAAGGCCTACCTTCTAACAGAGGTATCTTATCCGGTCTAATTCCCTTTTCCTAGACGGACGGGTATCAGACTAGTCATATATCCTTCGCCGAAACCTACCCTATACCCAGAGTTTTCTTGCTGAAGCAGACCAGGGTGCATGCCCCTTGGGTTTCAATCACATCTTCCTGAATCACTCGCACTCATCAGGTGGACGGACTGGAGGCGATGAGACATTTCTTGCGTGAAAAGACCATTCAGGGATGGCATTTGACTATTTGTGATGTGTGAACCGGGGAATGACATTTGGTCTACGAGCTTGACCATTCTGCCTCCGTGCAGAAAACACATTACTTTAAAGAGTGAGGAGACGACGGCTCCCATGCAATAAATATAGTCGCATCCAAGGAGTAGATTGTAATCTAAAGGTCCTTGAACTACCATAATGTTCATGTGAACAGTTTTCCTTCTCAAAGTAATGGGCACATTTGGAAGGATCCCTAAAGGTCGACTGGTTCCTTTGTCGAAGTCTGTTAGATTTCTCATTTCAGGCAAAAGCAGTGGCGAACCAAGCGCTTTCCAAGAAGTTGAGGAAAGGATACTCATAGAAGCCCCTTCATCGATGATGGTACCAATCATGACCATTCTGTAAGCTTGCACAATAATTCTAAATGGTACACTGGATGGTAAATGGGGTTTTCCTAGTATGTTCCAGTCGAAGGAAACCACTAGGTTGCTTGGTGGTGGTACCGAATAGACGGACGGGTAAGACTCTGATGAACTTCCTTCCTGTGGTAAAGGAATGGGAGGACTGCCCCCAAGCTCATCGGAATCAGTGTTGATGAAAAGAATTTGAATGGTGTCATTCTCTTTCTCTTCAGTGACGGTATCGTTCGAGGATGAACATTCCGAAGGAAATACCAAGTCAACTGCCGTATCGACCCTTTGACTTTCATCTGGTATGGATTTCGAAGGTTCATTTTCGATGATAGGTGCTTCGGCTGACCACAAGGATGGGCCGGCAGGATTTTCAACCAGTGGAGGACTCAGCAAGAGTTTTTGATATCCAGGAGGAAGTCGTAACGGTGAAACCGGATGATTATCTAAAACTCTTTTAGCCTCTTCAAGGAAGGGACAGCGGTGGATGGCGTGATCGCCTTCACACAACTTACAAGGAATTTTAGGATTCCTTCTTTGTCCATGTGCTTCACTTTCACTGGTCGATGGTGAGCATTCAACATGGTCGCCAGAGGTTGATGCTACCAGGTGGTGCAAACGAGGAGAGCAATCCCTTAAGATCCGAGGGATCCAGGGACAATCTCAGTGATAGTGGTCTCCATTGCAGATGATGCAAGGAGATTTAGGTTTCGACTGTGCGGTGTGTGGATTTTTTCTAGACGATACTTGGTTGTTCCCTTTCGATTTTGGTTCATTTTTCTTCTTTTCCTTTTTCTCTTTCTGCTTCTTCTTCTTCTCAGTTACTTGACTTTTAGCTTTATCGGCTTGGTCAAGCGAAGAGGGAGGAGGAAAAGGAGAATCAGATGAAGTAGAAGGATGGGAAGCAACTCTAGTGTCATCTAGTTGCTGGTTAGGCTATTCAGGAATTGTGGGATTCTGAATGACAGAGGTAGAGAAGAGCTAGACTGGCAAACCAATTGTCAATCCTGGAAGTGACAAAGTGGCCATATCGGGTGGATCAACATCTCCCAAAGATAGGAAGGGACTAGGATTTCCTTCACGGGGAAATCCTTGGTTGGTAGACTCCATTTTCTCAACCTGAAGATCAACGGCGGAATTTGTGACGTTATTCTGATTTAAAATAAATTTTTAAACGCTTGGACACAACTTGTTTTTCAATTTTAAAGAGTCGAGAAAAAACAAAAGATGACTCTAGTCGCCTTCAATTTTTATTGAGCTTGAAGTGATAAGCACTCAGAGGACCTTTTCCGTTAAGGAGTCTGAAAAGGAGCAAAATGGACTTCTCTGGAGATCTAGGCAGAGAGGATTACCAAACCAATTGTAAAAGTGCAGAATACTTTTTACGGTACGGCAGTCAGTCTTCTCGAATGTTGTGTTCGGTGCATTACGATCGATAGGGCAATGGACACGGCTTCCTAAGGATAAGGATGCAGCCTATAGTGGTCTCCCAATATATACGCAACGGTACATGGGAGCACAAGTCCGTACTGGCACTTATTGTCTCAGAGTGGAGGAATAACCCAACCAGCACTGAAAGCAATAGTTACCAGGCTTTACGACGCCAAAATACGTCTCTAGCCTAGACCTTTAGATGTTGCGTTAAGTTCCAAAGCGTTGTTAGATTCATTGAGATTTATTTTAAGTTGATCTTGCTTAGCAGTTTGCCTTTCAGATTCACCACGTGATGTATGTATAATTCCTAAATGCAGTCTAAGATGATAAATATACGTTTTATCTTCTTTCAGCAATGAAAATCCTAGCTACTAAGGGGAAGAAAGTCAAGCATATTTTCTTCGTAGAGCACAGAGCACACGCTAATATGCACAGTCCTAAATCAAGCCAAGCATTCAAGATGCAGATGCATGTGCATGTATTGGTTTTCAGTTCCCTTAATGTGTAAATGAAACTAAGAAAAATATGTGCAAAATTGAAATACTTTTAAAGCGACTGTACTCAACAAAGTTTCTTTTTCAAAACGAAGTGAAAACGAGAGAGACACTTTGCTATTTTGAAATGGAAATTGCTTTTCTACACTTTAAAAACTAGTAAATCAAGTCTTATGCAATGATAACCGTATAATCAACTATCTAAAACAATGTGATTTCTTTCTAAAACTGAAAACGACAGCTACGACACTTTCAGATCTAGAGACGACAGTTTGACTATGTTATTTTTTGCAAAAGAGAACTAAAACGACGCACAATACATAAAAAAATGTTTATAGTTCTTTGCACTAAGGAGGAGGAATAATGCAAGAGAAGGGAGTATTCACAGAAGCACACTGATTACAGATAGAAAAAACTCTTGAATAAGACTGAAAGCAGTGAGAAATCCACAGTCGGAGGGTAAAAGCAGTCCTCCCTGACCATCGCACATGTTACACAGTGAACTCGATATGCAGCGCAGTTACTCCATTTGGGAAGTGCGATGCATATAGTCTGCCTTGAAGGTAGGGTGCGATGGTTACTGTGTGAGAATCTGAATGAGACTTCACTCACAGTTTGCAATTTAGTTCAGGTGTTTAAGCTGAATAAGTACAGATCAATGTATGTAAAAACACAAGGGTGATTTTAGAGGTTACTAAAGCCACTACTTAGGTCAATTAGATTGCTTGTAGATCTATTGTTTAATTTATAAACAAAAACCCAGAGATTGACTGAAGAAGCATTGATCTACTTTGCATTCATATGACGAATGCAGTTCGAAGGCTAGCTGGCTTGACTTCAGGCTCTGTCTGTATGTTTATAAAAGAAACAAGGATAGATATGCTAACAAGTAATCTAGTCACTCCCCAGCGGAGTCGCCATTTTGTTATACGGGAATAGTGTCCACACGGATGTTGCTATTCCCACTAAGATGTGTGGCTATCTTAGAAACAAACAATCAAAGTCTATTGTTGATTCCTTTTATGAAAATAGATGAGAGGAGAACCAAGAGGGCCAACCTGAGTCTTGCGCTCGATTCTCTCTCCTTCTTGATAGAGTTTTGCTGCTCGCTCTTTGTCTGCTCAGCTTCAAAAAGGACCTGCAGAATCACAGCAACATACTACTATGCAAGAAACAAGGATCTAAATTCACAAATAATGTAGGATCAGATGTAAATTAACCATATGCAAGCACATATAAACAAATACACCAGGATATGGAAGGAAACAAGAATAGCTTTATTCAAATAAAAGTAGCAAGAGGATTACAACCATGAGCAGCTCTGACCCAGCATCATCCTCCAGCTAAGAAGCCCTTCTTTCACCTCAAGCAAAGCAAAATCACCAACATTGTGAATGTACCCAAGAATGCTGACAGCACTTCTCTATAGATTACAAAATTCCAGCCTTTGGATCTCTGTGATGAGGGATCCATATATAGATGATTACAGAGAGGTGAGTCATCTTTTGGGATCTTGAATAGTGTCTTCTCTCTGATAGTTCCTGCTTCCACTTGGAGAATGAAGATCTCTTACTCATCCCTGGTTGAAAATGGAGTGGCAAGTGTTAGAGCGGAAGCTTCTAGAAGATTCCATGATTTTCCACCTCGCATTTTGGCCCCTGCCATTTGTCCATTCCTGACCATCGCACCCTACAGAGGAGCAAAACAATATGCATCGCACCCTGTTCATTGGGAAGGTGATATGCATCGCACCCGCTGCATGGAGCTTTCAGTATGGTCCAGTTTTGACCATTTATGAGCAGTTTTCAGTGGAGAACTTCTGGGAGATGATGTAATCAGTTGACCTTGTTCCTTTAGGCAGTGAAGCAACCCTTTTAGGGACTTAAGAGCCCTCAGTTTATGGACATTTGTGATTGGGGTTGACGTGCCCAAAAATGTCTATAACACCAAGTAACTGGCCAACCGGGGTAAACATGTGACGAGAAGTTAACATGATATGATTCGACCTCCTAAGCGACCTTAAGGAAGTGGAACCAACGGAAACAGACCATACAAGGCCTTTTGCACCTGCTACAAGACTCCCATAATGCATCCTAGTCATTCTCTGAACAACCCCTGGGTCCCACTGAGCTTTTAGACCATTAAACCCCTAGATTCTCCCTTGATATGGACAAGGGTGTGTTTGGAAACCTTTGGATGCATGCACAATATGGGTATGCATGCGCCTAACGACTTTTCTCCTCATACCTGTGCCTGTGACTCCAAGATTTGTGCCACTTTTCAAGCCCAGAATCCAGGTCATTGCCCAGAAACCCCCGTATCTTTCAAAATCCATGAATTACATGATGAAAAGAATTACAAATCAAAAACAAACTCCATGACTAGGCCTGACCATCTTCAACTGGGACTGACATTCTGTCAAGCACTTGGCATCAATGCAATCTACATGAAATGAATACAAGACATAACATAAATGATTGATAACCCATATGAAAATAGCAACAAGAAATGCTAAAAATAGAAATACTATAAATAACATTTCAGGTACCAGCGTTGGAAATAGCAACAAGGAATGACAAAATAGAAATGCTAAAAATAGCATTTCTATAAATAGCATTTCGGGATACATTCCAATTTTAGTTAGTCCATAAACTAAAATTGAGAATTAAAATTCAAATTTGATTTAGCAGTTGTTTGAAAAATAATTAATTAATTCATCTTGAGTTAATTAGTTGGAGAAAATCAAAACATGAGTCTATGTTGAAGACATGCAACAATTATCCCTTTGGAATTAAGAAGTTTATCCCTTAATTTAAGGATGTATCAGTGTGATGTTGTACTTGAGTTGTAATTTATGTTAGCTCAGTAACTGATGTTAAGTCCAGTTAGATTAGTTCCAACAGTTTGTGGAATTGATTGTGAGTTCAGTTAGTTAATGCATGCATGCATGTAACTAGTGTACTTCAGATAATTGAATATTCTCTCATAAATAACTCATGCATGTCAGTTCAGACATAGACCCAGTTGAGATCAAAGGAAGGGACAATGTACTATCAGATGGAGGAATTTTCCTATATAGGAAACTCATTCATGCAGAAGGAATTAACTGCTTCAGGATTGTGCAATTATTTCAGAGGTCAATGTTGTGTGTGAGTTGAGAATCACACAGGTTGCAACTGGAGGACCCAGGAGAAACTGCGCAAGGAAATAGGAGGCTTGGAGGACTGGAGGAAGACATATATGTTGTCTATTCAGTCTATGAGCATCATTGAGGGATTGTACTGAGAGCTAGATAGCTTGTGAGTTAAAGCTTTATGTAATCCTGAGATATTTCCACTTGTATGATAATACAGATAGTAGGGTTTTTAGCTGAGGCTTTCCCCAGAGTATTCTTATGTGTTCATGTGTGATTGATTTCTCATTCTCTGTTATATTTGTTCTATTTGATCTTGCTCAAAATCAATTAAGCTTCTGCAAGTTTGTTTGCATAAGTAGATCAAGTATTTTGCTTAGTATATTGCATTATCAGGTGATCTACAATGAGAATTTCTACATATTTGTGCCAATTTTCAAGCCCATAATCCAGGTCATTGGCCAGAAACCACCATATCTTTCAAAATCCATGAATTACATGGTGAAAAGACTTACAAATCAAAAACTAACTCCATGACTAGGCTTGAACATCTTCAACCGGGACTGATATTCTGTCAAACACTTGGCATTAATGCAATCTACATGAAATGAATACAAGATAGAACATAAATGATTTATAACCCATATGAGACTTGACAAGAAGGATCACCACCCTCTTTCGTTAATTTTTTGACATTAATTAGGTCTTGAATCCATTATCCTTTCAATTACAAGTAAATACATGAAATAACCATGACAATAACCAATCATATAACCATGCTTATAACCAACATTAAACCATGTAAACAACAATGAGATAACAACCATTAAAGCCACATATTAACAAATACAAAAGCAAGAGAGCTTAGCTTTTATTAATCATAGGAAAAGCCAACTAGGTTCGGGACATTCACGTACCACCCAACCGTAGACATGGTTGAACCAAATATTTCTTTCAGCTAGTCACCCTCGTGCCATATTCCAAGCACGAATGTGCGGTCTCATGGATAACCAATTCAAAATCAACTGATGGAATCTATAGGTTAAACCACCTCCACCCTCACCAAACGGTGATCTCACCAAAACCAACATTGAGATCACAAAACCAAATCAAGCTAGGAATGCCTTCGAAGTCCATCACTATCCTTAAGGAAATTTTCATCTCATTGTCTCTCAGGCTTTACCGCAATCCAAACCAGATCACTAGACCCTAAACCAAGACACTAGTCTCTTAGGATTTACTTCAGTCGACTTCAGATTACTAGGCCCTAAATCAAGACTCCACCCTCAGGCTTTACCATGTATCTCGCCAAAATTGGTCAAGGGATTCCTAGGCCTTTGGGAATTTTCCTAAGGCCACCTCCGCCCGGATTCTAAAACCATTCGGTAATTCCAAAGCTCAAAACCGAGAAAACAATCCCATCACATCATGGCTATCCAGAAAAGGGCAAGGCTAGGATGAAAGCAATTGTCATAACCTGACAAAACCATGCCACCGACAACAAGAGAACCATATACCAACATGAAACACCATGCAAGTCAAAATCAGCTAGGAAATCACACACGCAATATGTTACCTGCAAGAGGTCCTGTTGAAGATGCTTGATCTTGCTCCCCCTTGCTTGATCTTTGCTTTCATTTCCATTCCTTGTCATTCCTTTGCTTGCTTTTCCCTTCCTTGCTCCAAAGCTAGAGTGCTCCAAGAAAACTTTAATTGTCCAAGGGTGAGAGAGAGAGAATAGTGAGAGAGCTCCAAAACTGAACTGACCAAAAGTTCCAAAGTGATCCTCAAAATCCTTTTTATCAATGAGACCTCTATTTTCTTCATTTTCCATTATTTTCCTTTAATTTCCTCCTCACTTGCAACCTGCGAACTTTCACGTTCGTTTTCTCCTAATTTCCTTTATTTTCATAGATAAATGTGCCAAAATACCTTTTTTTCCTTTTTTAATGCCTTAGCCATTTCCGTTACAATTTCCCTTAGCCATAGACACATTCAATGATGCCCACTGGGATATCTTTTTCCAACATTTAGCTTGGAATACATATCCCTTAACCGTGGTCGTATTTTGCCTTTATTAACTTTTATTTTATGAACTTTTAACTATGGGTTGTTACAAACCCCTCCCCCTTGGGGAACATTGTCCTCGGTGTTAAACCACACCAAGACCTCGACAAAATTGTTGAAAATCAAACATACTACTGATGGAGCTTTATAACTTAGCTCGTTGTAGTATTGACAATGAATGACCTGCTCAAAAGAAAAACATCATGACAACATGGCAAGATAACAACCATACAACTTATTGGAGCTTTATAACACATCTCATGGCAGTATTTACATCCATATACATATGAACATATACCAAAACATAACAAAACATATACCAAACATATAAAGAACATTATAACAAAACAACTTTGTCTCCACTGATAAACAAAGAAGGATACATGGCCCGCATATGATCTGCCATCTCCCATGTAGCTTCTTCAGGCCCAAAGTGCTTCCACTGCACTTTAACTTACTCGATGGCTCTGTTCCTGAGCATGATCTGCTTCTGCTGCAATATGCACTAAGGCTCCAGCTGGGATTCTCCTTATTGCTCCACCTATAACACAGACCTAATCAATAACATGATCAACATCCTTTATATACCTTTTAAGCAATGAAACATGGAAAACATCATGGACTTTCATTGTTGGAGGCAGTGTAAGTCAATAGGCCACTGGTCTAATCCTCTCAAGGATCTCAAAAGGTCCGCAACATCGTGGTTCCAACTTGGCACATTATCTAATCTTCAAAGAGCTCTTCTTGAGCTTGAAGCACAAATACACATCCTCCCCAACCTGAAACTCCTTGAATGGCCTGTGTTGGTCTGCATAACTCTTCTGTCTATCCTTTGATTCCTTTAGATTCTTATTTATAACGCACATTTCCTGTTACATGTTTGTCAACATATTTAGTCCAATAAGTATCATGCTCACTGGATCACTCCAATTGATGGGAGTTTTACAACTTCGCCCATACAATGCCTCAAAAGGACTCATCCTCAATGACTACTGATAACAATTGTTGTATGAAAATTAAACTAATGGAAGATACTCCTCACATATTCTCTACTGGTACATGACGTACATCCTTAGCATATCCTTCAAGATCCTGTTAACCCTCTCTGTCTATCCATCTGTCTGCAGATGATAATTAAGTTGTACTGAAGGCCAACTCTGTACCCAAACCTGCAAATAACTCCTTCCAAAACTTGGAATTGAACTTTGCATCCATGTTTGATACAATCTTCTTCGGAACACCATGTAAACTCAAGATCCCCCTAATGAAAACCTGTGCCACCTCACTAGATGAATATTTAGTCTTCATTGGAATGAAGTGAGATACCTTTCTCAACTTGTCGACCACGACCATAATAGAATGATGTTGTCTTGTTGTCCTCGGAAGACCTGTAATTAAATCCATGGAAATGACCTCCCATTTCCATTATGGAATTAGAATAGGTTGTAGTAGACCACCTAAATGCTTACATTCTACCTTTACCTGCTGACAATCCAAACATCTAGCCACAAATGTCTTCACCGTCATCAACTTCTTCTGATATCCTGGGTGACCCGAGTATGGCTTAACGTGAAACTCCCTCAAGATAAGCTTCTTGACTTCATAACAATCCGGTACATAGATCCTATCCCTAAATCTCACCAAACCATCTGTCGTGAGATGATAATCTAGATTCTGATCACCTGTACATGTACCTATACATGTACCTACACTTGTACATGTACATGTACTTATACGTACACATGCACCTATACCTACACATGTACAAGTACTTGTACTCTGTTGTAACTTGTGCATAATCTCCATATACCTGTCATCCCGCTGTCCTGCTTGCAAGATCTTATTTTGTAATTTTGTCCCATTAGAGCTCATATATGCTATATGATTCACTTGTACCTTCCTGCTAAGAGCATCTATAACTTGGTTCTCCTTTCCCTGAATATACATGATCTCGAAGTCATACTCACTAAGGGTAGCCAACCATCTAGCTTGCTTGACATTTAGATTCAACTGGTCAAACAAGTATCTCAACCCACTGGGATCGCTCATATATACAAATATCCTTCCAAGAAGATAATGCCTCCATGTCTTCAAGGCGTGAATAATAAATGCTAACTCAAGATCATGAGTCACGTAGTTCTGCTTGTGCTCATTCAACTTTATGGACTCATAGCACACCACATGTCCCCCCTTTATAAGGACTCCACCAAGTTCTCTTTTACATGCATATATACACACTACAAACTCTTTATTCGGATATGCAATCTTAAGGACTGGAGCATTGGTCAACAACTGATTCAGTTGCTCAAAACTAGTTGCACATTCTTCTGTCCATTCAAACTTCTTACCTTTCCTTTGCAAGGATGTCATAGGATATGTAATGCGTGAGAAGTTCCTTATGAACCTCATGTAGTAAACTGCCAATTACATGAATGATCTCACCTCATCCACATTCTTAGGAGCTTCCCACTCCATGATGGCCCTTATCATTTCTGGATCTACTGTTATGCCTTCATTGGAAATAACATGTCCCAAGTAATGCACCTCTGTCTGAAAGAAGTTGCACTTTCTAAGCTTGGCATACAACTGATGCTCTCTTATCAATCTCAAAACTGATGCTAAATGCTTGGAATGCTCTTCTTCATTCTTGGAGTATATAAAGATATCATCAATGAATACAATAACAAACTTGTCCAAATAAGGACACAACACATTATTCATCAAACACATAAAGTAGTTGGAGCATTAGTCAAATGAAATGGAAGTACAATGAACTCATAATTCCCACACATGGTCTTGAAGGAAGTGTTGTAGATATCCTTTTCCTTGATGCATACCTCATGGTATATTGATCTCAAGTCAATCTTAGAGAACATTGTTGCTCCCTTCAACTGATCAAACAAATCATCAATCCTCGGTTGTTGCCCGTAATCAAGGAACAATATGAGAGTACCATCTTTATTCTTTACGAACAACATTGGTGCACCCCAAGGTGATACACTTGGCCTAACGTACCCCTTTTCAAGCATCTCCTTTAACTACAATTTCAACTCTACTAGCTATGGGATACTCATCCTATAATGTGCCTTCGATCCTGGTGTTGCCCCTGGAACCAACTTAATAGAGAAATTTACTTCCCTGTGAGGAGGTAACTTTGGAATCTTTGTTGGAAACACATCCTGATATTTTTGCAATATATGGTACCTCTTGAATATTTATGCATCCTCAACATCTTTACCCTTGTCACTAGATATATATACTGCAAACACCACACAAAATTTTATGCAACTACCCTTAGCCTGCATAGTGGTAACCATCCTCACTGATGTAATCTCCTTCTTTCCCTGCAAAATTCTCTTTTCTGCATTATCATCCAAGCACTCAATGGCCTTGTTGAAATAATCCACTTTGGTCCTGTGAAGGTACAACCAATCCATACCGAAAAGCATGTTATATGATCCCAATGGTAGTACATTTAAATGTAATGTTGTAGACATACCATTTAACTCAAGTTCACAAGCTCTTACTCTATGGTGAACTCTCTTTTTTGTACCTGTAGCCAATTGTACCAACCAAGATTCTGTGTGAACTTCTTTTCTCAAACCACACTTATCCACCATATCAGGATTAATATAACTATAATTAGATCCACGATCAATCAAAACTGAAACAACTTGATCCCAAAGCTTACCATCCATCTCAATGATAGATGCATGATGATTTGCCTGCCTGTTTTCCATAGCTACACAAGTATGAGGAATGTTATGGCCAACATCCCCAACTGTATGCGCCTCTTGAGCACAATAGATCTGGGGTCTGCCACCCTGATACTGTGGATAATCCCTCTTATGATTATCCTTGCCACATATCCAACATTGTAATGGTGCTCTACCATCACCTCTAATTTGTTGCTCTCAGTGTCCCTTCTCAACCGTATTGAACTTCTTGTAAGGGACTACATTTTCTTTCTCACTTGCATCTTTAAGTCTTCCTTGCTTTGGTGGCCATTTTCCTTTAACTTTCTCATTTCCTTTCAAGTTACACTTAGGCTCAACTCTGCGCTTTGACTTCTCATAACAATGTTACAACTTTCAGATGGCCTCCTCCAACAATCTAGGCTCATCGAACTCAATCAGGTCTCTATATGCTATTGGAAGTCCACTATTTAATCTTTGAACCTTGGCCTTCTCCTCCTTGAGTTAAGGCACATATCTCAACAGCTCCAAGAACCTGCTAGTATACTCATCATTTATCACAAAACCCATTTTCAATTCATAAAACTCCTTAGCTCTGTCATCATAGTACCTTTTTGATAATACTTCTTCTTGAAGAGCCTCTCAAACTCATTCCAAGTCAAGTCATCCTCTCGAATACCTTTAAAATTCTTCACATCCTCCCACTAGATATATGCTTTACCTTTAAGACTGAAAATGGTTATCTTTGCATTCATGTTCTTTGAATAATCGTGCAACCTGAAGAACTTCCTCATACCAAGAAACCATACCTCTACATCATGTGATTTCTTCATCTCTCCATCAAATGTAAGTGGCTTTTATTTCTTAAAATCGTCTGGAAAATATCCCCTATCAATCCTCTTATAAGGATGATAACGATGATGATCATAATGCCTATAGTACTTGTGTTTATCACCTCTCCTATCCGGAGTATCCAAGGACTTGCCATCTTTGATCATGTCATCTCTATCTAAAATGTACTCACCTTGAGACATGTTTCCATATGCCCCGTCAGTTATGTCCTCCCGCTCATGGTTGATCTGAAGTGGTCCCTGTCGCTGCAATTCTGAAAAACTCTAAAGTACCATTGCATTTATCTCAGCTTGTTTCTCTTCTTCCTGTATGATTTTGTCATTGTCTGCCTTACAACTCCTTATTTATACCTTTAAAATTTTCAATGTGTCTACCAAATCAGAAGAGTGCCCAACACCATGTTGCTCATTTTATCCATAGGGAGAGTCTCGGGAATTGTAGTCTACCATCATCTTTGATATTCTTCCTGCAAGGTATATCATTTCAACTAAACCAAATCACAACAAACCAACGTACCTTAGCATAATTCTGGGAGGATACCTCATTTACATGATCAAAAAATCAATGCAATACATGTATAACATAATAATGACATCATATAGAAATATAACACAGAATTCGATAACCATATAACCATCATTCTAGCTAGAGTCCAGTCATTAATGCATGACCATATCAACTACACATACCATGACCTTATGCATGACAACAACCACCACATCACTGTACACTTGACCACATGTGAATACTAATGTGCATAACAATGCATAATCAACCACACACTCATGACGACACACTCCACAATGAAACCATCAACTTCCCATTGTGACCCCACTGCAACCATGATCAACACCATGCAAATGCAACAAGCACATGGTCTTACAACACAAGAAACACATATGCAATTGACATGAATGCATGACCAACACATAACTCATCCAGACCGAGGGGTGAACCATGCTCTAATACCACTCTGTAACACCTTCCTCCCATGATTCATAAACTGTCGTGGATATTCCACTGGAGAGTTCGTCACAATAAATCTAATAATATTATATTAAAAATTTGAGATTCTACACTATTACAATTTTATTTAATTTCTATATCTATAAAGTTAACTATAATTAGTGCATGCATGTAAAAGTAAATCAAGCAGAAAAGTAGAGAAACGAAATAAGCTCACACACACATAATACACAAGATATGCTCTTTGGGAAACCCTTTTAGGAGAAAATCCAATTGGAAGGTGAGGTTGCTTCGCTCTCTCTCTGTCTGGAAATATGGTTGCATATACAAAGAAGTAATGTCCATGGCCCATGGGCTGCTACAATGCACAGATCCTCTCTGTGCACTCTACCTCCTATCTCTCTTTGCTATCTTTGCCCAACTATGGAACAAAATGCTCTTGGAAGAATGGAATCCTCTTCCTCCTAGTGCCCCGGTTATAACACAACCTAATAGCCTACTAGTGATTAAGTTTGACTGCATCAAATCTTAACTAGAGTTACAAAATAGACTCTTTTAGAGTCTTTTACATCACAAACATGTGTCTAGCCCATTTTCCATGAATAATGGGGGTTGACGCGGCATCCTCCCGAACTATAGGTGTGAAAATAGGAAGGTCAACGTATGAGTGGCATAAATTTTGCATACAAAATCCGATTGATGTGATTCTTGAACAGTTGGAAAACTCTTTGTATGTATAATAGCATGAAAAGGTGCTTCAAAATGATCCTAGAAGGTTTCAGACCCCATTTTTCCAAACTGGATCTTGCTGGTAAAAATGGTCTGTGAGTTGATTCCTCTACTTTTTCCACTCCAAATGCGTCGAGATGGATGACAAACAATATAATGATCCAATTTGGATCATCCCACATCTACCCAATTAACCATCCAACTGGGGTAAACATGTGACAAGAAGTTACCATGATATGATTCGACCTCCTAAGTGACCTTGAGGAAGTGGAACTGAAGGAAACACAGTGCAGGCATTATCACACCTTGAAGATGTGGAGGCATTATCTTCTCGACAGGAGATTTGAATTAATGAGCGATCACAGTGGGTTGAGATATGAGTTTGAACAACTGAATCTAAATGCCAGACAAGCTAGATGGTTGGCTACCCTTAATGAGTTTGAATTTGAGATCAGATACATCAAGGGAAAGGAGAACCTAGTTGCAAATTCTCTTAGCAGGAATTACAGCTCAATCATATAGCAGCTATGAGCTCTTATGGGACATATTTACAAAATAGGATCTTGCAGGCAAGACAACAGGATGACAGGTATATGGATATTATGCATAGGTTATAGCAGAGTATAGGTACAGGCATAGGTATAGGTACATGTGTAGGTACAGGTACATGTGCAAGTACAAGTACATGTGATCAGAATGCAGACTATCGTCTCATGACAGATGGTTTAGTGAGATTCAGGGATACGATCTATGTGCCAAATTATAGTGAACTCAAGAAGCTTATCTTGAGGGATTTTCACGTCAAGCCATACTTGGTTCACCCAGGATATCATAATACGTTGACGGTGGTGAAGTGTTATGAAACCAGCTCAAGAAAAGATAGAAAAGATAGATCAACGCCTTAGAATTCAGCCTCTTCGAGGGGGCAACCTCCTTTACATTACATAAATGAAAATTTCTTGGATGATACAAATGAAAAGACCTCCTTTCTATATATAGGAATCTAAGGGGTCATTATATAATCAGAGCCTACATAACAATAATAATGTAAGGGCACAATAATAACAATAGTGGGCTTCTATGGGGCACAATAGTAACAATATGGCACTACATGGGTACATCAATATAATAAGGGGGTTGTACTAATAATAATAAGGGATTACAATAGTAGTATAGGGGCCTAACATTTATGCATTCAGGATTTTGAGCTTCTTGGTGGTCTTTGGCCTCATGGCCTCTTTCTTTCCATTCCAAGACCACAATCTCCTGCAAAACAACATTTAACACCAATTAATGCTTTTTAAATGGATTAAAATCATAATTTTTTCCTAGAAAGGGGGTTTTCCTTCCAAACATTCTGCCTCGGCACCATCGCTCTTATTTTTACAAACAAATTGATGTCATCGCGGGTCTGATGACCATACCCGTGATGATCGTCGGTGCCCTAAAAATTAAAAATCCTCCCTTATAGCATAAAAAATACCATTTAAAATAAATAAAAAAGTGATAAAATGCAAGAGCAGGGATGGGCCTCTTACCTATTGTAGACGGTTCACGAAATGGCCCTCTGGATCTCCCATAACAGCGACTTGAAAATCAAGAGAATTAGGGCACAAATGCACTTTCAGAGTTACTATAGTAAAATGTTAAAAACTAAAATTACTTTTGGTTATTTATAAGTTTTGCAAGTCATTTTTGTCAATATTTTAATAATATTTTAACGTTTTTTCTCGATATCAGTGATGGGTGTGTTTCTTTGTGCAGTTACAAGTACCTTCAAATTAACAGTGATCATTAGTGACTGATTCTTGCGAGTTTTATTTTATCTCTTTTTCAGACTCATTAAATAAATGAAAAAGGAACCCCCTTGGAGTCATCTTTGATCCCTTTTTTGACCCTTGAAAACTGAAAAGATTGTCGAGTACTTTTCATTTTGAACTCGTTAAAGTAAATGAATCGACGTCACCTCAATATATGTTTACCCCTTTTTCAAGTTGAGATTGTCTATTTACAAAAAATGTACACCTTGATCGACATGGTTAAGAGTTTCTCTCGAATATTTTTTTCTACCTTTTTGGATTCGAGAGACAAATTATGAAAAGGGACATAATGGAGTTCTCTTTTTTGTCTCTTTTTCAAACTCTCTGAATGTGAAAAATATACCGAGTTATTCTTACATCAGACTTGTTAAAATTTTACGATGAAAGATTCGTCACCATGATGAGACTGAGCTTCTCCTTCCTAGGGCTTGTAAAACTTACTAGGATGGATTCATTCAAATAATGAACTTACATGACAAGCATATGATATCCCCTTCAAGATTGTGATAAAAATAATTGGTGTACTCTCTAGAAATAGTGGGGGAAAAATGAAGATGAAACATCCTTTGTATAGGCAACATGTCACTCTTGAACATGATACTCTTCTGCTCTCGTGTCGGGTTAGGGATATCCTAACTCAGTCAGTTGTCCTCCCGGGTTTGAGTGATCCATTTTACCTCTCATTTGAGTATTCCATATTGTCATCATGACCTTTAGTCCTATGTCGAGTCAGATGCTGCCACACTCCGGAGTCGTGTCGCTACTGTTCAAGAGAGTCCAATCTGCAATTATTTACCTATACATTGTTTGAGTTTCTGTTACAGTCTTGAAAATTATTCCACTTTATTCCTTGTTTCGTGTTGATGATGGGGGATTAATCATTTCCCTCACTCATGGGTCTCTTCCTATCGAATTCAACTCATTATCCAAGAAGATGACTTAGAAACTCCCTTTTAGTACCTTAGAGCTTGCATGCCTGAATGACAAGTTCTTTGCGTCTAACGATAGCTCTTCATCATTGGCTTTCAATCAGGTGATTCCACAAGTGTTCAAATTCAACTTCATGATCGAATTCACAATCGTACTATTGTACCTTGAGATCCATGGTCATTATTGGTGGTTTCTCATATACCTGTTAACAATCCACATCATTGGCTAGTAATCAAGTGGTTTTCTAGCATGTTCGACTTCAACACATTTATTTGCATGTTAGGATTCATACGTTGATTGGGTTGGGATGGAGTGCAAGACTCTAAGTCTTGTCTGTTATGACTCGGGCTGCATGGAGTTATATGTCATTCATGATTATACATATGTTTCTACTATACCATACCGTGGGACTTTATATTGATGATGTTCCTTGTTATCTAGATGGTTGTGCCCATTACATGGATATTTTTATATAGTCTTCATCATCTGGATGGCTACGTCCATGCAGTGGATTCACATCTTGATCTCATATATGTATATGTATATGCGTCCTTGATTTGCAGGTATCGTGATAGTGCATGTCCTCGTCCTTGCAAGGGCTCGTAAAGCATCTCAGTCATCACTCCTTGTTCTTCCTTCATGGTTTAAAGGGCATATGTTACATAGTAATTTATCACACCTCCTACACTTCCCTGTGACATACCTCAAAGTGCTCGAAACATGTCCATTATATAGTATACTCATCCATGTATACATCTCAGATCCCTCCTAAGACTTTGATTGGAAAATTCCTTGAGCTTTCTCTGAAGAAATAGCTCTTAAAATCCTAAAATGAGGATCATCGCTCTTTCGAGGCTTAAAACAACAATGGTCATCTATTGCATTGTACTTGACTAGTGATGGCATGTATTTGTTCCCTTGCATACCACAATGATCCAAAAAAGGTAATTTTCCCAAAGAAGATGAGAAGCTTCGTGATTTAGAAGCTTCCAGAGCGGCGAGATGGAGGTTGTTTCACATAGATGAGGTCAAATTCTCCCAACTTGGCCTCTTTGTCTTATCCCTATGAGCTACCTCCTTGAGATAAGGGCCTAATCCTATCTTTGGGGATGTCCTAACTTCCTCTCCTAGCCTATATATTCATCCTCTCCCATTCCCAAATGGTTTGTCTATGTCTATTTGCACCCTTATGCTAAGCATGTGCCTAGAGGCTATTCATTAGACTTGGAGAAGGAGTGCTTGGAGAGTTCTTGGCTTGGACTTGGATTACCACTCAAGGAGAGCCTTTCAACATCAAGGCTTTGGTTGTAAGCTTCCCTTTATTTCTTAATAATATACAACTCCTGGTTCATCTTCCCAAAATATATATGTTCATGTATCATTTATCTTGACATTCCTTGATTAGCTAAGTAGGTTGTTATTGGATTTGCTATTGGTTTTGGCATGCTTTGTTGTCTCTTGATCACTTTTGTAGGTACATAAACACTGAGAGAAGTAGGAACAAGTCCATGACACAAGTGGTTTGAGGCCCTCAACAAAGGAAATCAGAATAGTATCAAAACGAGGTAGGCCATCTCGTTCATTCTTGTTTTCAATTATAACCTAGGAAGATGTCTAGTTGATTGTGACTTTAGTTGCTAGACCCACTCCTTGGGCTAGAGGGATCGTCTCTGTTCACAGAGAGGATTAACCTTGTCAATAATGTTTTGCCCAAATTTTATAATATAAAATTATTTTACATTACAATTCGCTAAAATTTTAGACAGACTATAGAAAAATATTATAAATTTGAATATTTTTACAGAAATACCATCAAATATTTTATAGATGACATATCATGGACTAGTGGGATTTGCCAAGGTTTCTAAATGTTAAGATAAATTTCCATCCTTAAAATTTTCCTTGTTTGACGATGACCATGGGGAACTACTTGGTGACAGATCATTTATTTGTTGTGGATGCGTTGGACACCAACATGGTGATGGGTGTCCATTGGCTCTACTCCTTTGGCTAGGTCACCACTGATTGGAGGAAACTGGAGATGGAGTTCACTAGGGCAGATGGCAAGCTGGTGGGTCTCGGGGCATGCATTGATATCCTCCACACACAGTTTCAACGCATAGGACGGAGGCTGAATTGAGGCATGGGGACATAGCATAGGCAGTGGAGTTGAGGATTTCAGAGGTTGGGGGACAACCCAAGCCACCACACCCAGACATACTAGCCATCTTGGACAGATACTCGGTAGTGTTTGGGGACATACCACCAGGGCAATCACTTGACAGAGGATTAGAGCACACAATTGAGCTAGAGCATGGGGTGTAGGTAGTTATCACCACTCCTTATAGGCATCCTAAGGCCTACAAGGATGAGATTTAGCATGCCATTAAGGAGTTTTGGCATTGGGGCACATTAAGTAATTGTTGGCGTCGAGATCTAGTCCCTTCACTCCATCAATTTTTCTGGTGAAGAAGAAGGATGGGACTTTGTGCATGTGCATTGATTATAGGGCGCTCACCAAGAAGAATTTGAAGAACCGCTACCCCATTCTGCACATTGATGAGTTTATGGATGAGCTTAGAGGAGCCAAGTACTTCTCTAAGATATATTTGCGCTCAAGGTACCACCAGATCAAGGTGAGGGATCAGGACATCCCAAAGACAACTTTCAGGTGCCACTACGGGCATTTTGAGTTTTTGGTCATGCCCTTTGGGCTGACCAATGCACCTACCACTTTTCGTTCGTGCATGAATCATGTATTCCGTGGGAAATTGCAGAAGTTTTTACCAGTGTTCTTCAACGACATTTTGATTTACAGCCAGACATGGGAGGAGAATTTGCAACACCTGGAGGTGGTGTTTCACATCTTAGAGGAGAATTTTTTTTATGTCAAGTTGTCCAAGTGCAAGTTTGTGCTGACAAAGATGCTCTACTTGGGGTACATCATTGGTGCAGATGGAGTGAGGGTGCATGAGGGGAAGATCAGGGCCATCCGAGATTAGCCAGAGACCTGAAATGTGACTTTGTTGAGGGCATTTGTAGGCATATGCACATATTATAGGAAGTTCATAAAGGGCTTCTCACAGTTAGCATCTCCCCTCACAGATCTGATGAAGAAGGGGCCTTTTGAAAGTACAGAAAGAGCGCAGTTGAAATTTGATCACCTCAAGGAGGTGATGAGTGGTTGCGCAGTTTTGGCACTCATGGATTTCACTCAGTCATTCACCTTGGATTGTGATGCATCCAGTGAGGGGGTTAGCGCAGTTTTATCTCAGGAGGGACACCCCATCACTTTTGAGATCCGAAAGCTCCTTTCACATGAGAGGTTGTATTATATTTATGACAAGGAGATGTTAGCCATCATGCATGCGCTGGACAAGTTCTGACATTATCTGGTGGGAAACGGATTTAAGGTGAAGACTAATCACAATAGTCTTCACCATTTTATGGGGTAGCAGAGCCTTAGTGACAGGCAACAGAGGTGGGTTAGCAAGGTGCAGATATATGACTTTGATATTGAGTATGTCAAGGGAAAGCACAATGTGGCAGTAGATGCATTATCCAGGAGGCCCACAACACTTTCACTCATGAGCATTTTCCATGATTGGAAGGCACAATTTTTGGTGGAGTACTCCAAATATTGGTGGGCATGTGAGATTATGCAGGGTACTCACATGGATGAGCATCACAGGGTGATGGATGATGTCATATACTACAAAGGGCGCATATTTTTGGTGTCAGGTTCACAATTGAGGGAGAGGATTCTCCATGCAGCTCATGACTCTCTACTATCAGGGCACTAGGGGTTACGAAAGACATATATGATGGTTAGAGAGTGATTCACATGGAAAGCCCTCATGGGGGACATATTGAGATATGTGTAGGAGTGTGAGGCTTGCTAGAGGAATAAGGGGGAGTTGACCCATCCAGTTTGGTTTTTGCAGCCACTTCCCATCCCTAAGGGGAAGTGGGAGAGTGTCTCCATGGATTTTATCATGGGGCTCCCTACTGTGCAGGGAACAGATTATATATATGTAGTGGTGGATCAGTTGACCAAATATTCTTACTCCTTTGCCATTTCGACATAGTATTCAACATCACAAGTGGTCGAGTTATTCTTCAGGGAGGTCTTTCACTTGCATGGAGTCCCTAAGACCATAGTCAGTGACAGAGACAGTCAGTTCATGGGGGCATTCTAGCATGATATTTTCAGATTAGTGGGCACTAAGCTCACCCCCAACACTAGCTACCACCCACAGACCAATGGTCAAACTGAGAGGGTCAACAAATGGTTGGAGGGGTATCTACAAAACTATGTGACCAAGCAGTAGAGCATGGATTTGGTGGTTGGATTTTGGTGAGTACTACTACAACACCACCCACCACATGTCCATTGGTATGTCATCTTTTTGTGCCTTATATGGTTATGATGATTTATGTTTTGCTGACATTTTTTTTGGAGACAACCGGGCCCCAAAGGCCAAAAATTGGATCTAAGAGAGCCAAGATATTCTCAAGGCTCTCAAGGGTAACTTATTGACAACCCATAATCAGCAGAAGATGTATGCAGATAGGTGTTACATAGAAATTTGTCACTGTCCCTGTTACCCCTCTCTCGCATCTTGGAGGACTCATTCTGGGACCTATGAGAAGTGACATGACCTGCAAACACTTGCATTGCATTCCCCTGAACATGAACTTCATTTGCCCTGAAGACATCTCCTGCTAAAAACCCATAAAAATTGCCCTTTTTCCATTGGCGCGGTTCCACAGTGCAACACTCGCGCCAATGGGGGAAATCCTCCAAAGAGGGTGCGCCAGTTGGCGCTCTGTCACAGAGTCGCACTCGCGCAAACCATAATCAATGGTGTTTTTTAACAAACAACAGAAGATTCATCCTAACAAATTCCTGGACTGAATCTATCTTGAGTTGGGTGGTTTGGCTTCGGATCTCCATAGAGAGGAAGTGGTTTGCCACCTCTCATGGAAGCTTCTTTAGTGATAAAGCCAATCCCATGATTATTGTGGATGATCCCAACTCCCCTTCTTCCATCTATAAAAGCTTGTCCATTTTCCTTGGCAAGCTAGTTCCAGAGATTTAGAATTGTCAAGTTTCCAAGAGCTTC